>VDFB02091092.1:0-90886 GCA_007258455.2 Sequoia sempervirens
ACTAACAATAATAAAGCATAAACCAATCTAAATACACGAGGCATTAACCCTCTCGCGATTACTCAAAGTCAAAAGTCTTACCAAATTGTTCAACCCTTCCTAACATAAAACCAATACGCTCAAAAACATATACAAGAGGAGAATAACACTCTAAAACAACAAACCTCTGGAACAAGGTTTTCACACTTTGACAACAGGGTTCCCACATTACGAGTGAAGAATTTACAACCATAAAGAAAGGAAGACAATAACAAGATTGCATGATTTCATAGCTGAAGGAAAATGACTCACTCGATTACATAACCAAAACCACAAATTAACTCAATTTCATAAACCTTCATATTACATCCAGAGTGCTAAACTAATCCAAGGTTTAATTATATTTTAAAATTAATCCCCATGACATAATAATTTCCACAATAACACATTAAAGCAAATACCAGTTTAAATAATTCGTTCAACCCATAAAAATAATACCCTTCTTTTACACAATAATACGATTTAACCTTTAAACTATAATACAGTAAGAGGAATTACATGTTAACTAGCAAAATAAAATAATCAAAATTTCCTCTTGAATAATTTACAATTATTATATTTAATAGTCAAATAAATTACAATTGTTATTATTCAATAAATTAAATAAATTAAATATAATCAATATGTTTATTAAATTAAACACTCATAATAAAAAATAACATAATTAATATATATATATATATTAATAATAATATTGATATTATTAAAACCTAGCAAATATATTTAAAACATATATATCGAATTAAATATAAAAACAAAAAAAAAACAAAATTTATTTAACCAAGGGTCACGGACCCCAATGGCTGGCGCAGCCTAGGGATCAGCACGCCAGCCCATGTGATCAGCAGCGTAGCAGCCCCATTCGCTAAATTCCCACGGCTGAGGGGTTTCCGGAGGTACTGGCCCCTCCTTCCTGCACCATTACAATATATAAAAAACATTGTACTAAACTTTAAATAATAATACAATTTATATATATTTAAACCGCAGGAATCGGTAGCACCCACCCCCATAAACTGCAGGCGCTTTGGCAAACTTTTAACGGACTGGCAAGCAATACCGGTACCATTACTCTGCGATGTGGGAGACTATAGAACTTCGTGGACCAAAGATGAACGGAATTACTTAGCTAACCGAAGCTAGGCCCTCGCTTCCAAAATTTTTTAGAGTATTAAATGCCATATGAAGCTTTAATTAAATGCATTTCGACTTCATAAAACGAAAACACAGAACCCAAGGGACGCGGATTTCATCCGCACCACTCCGCACAGGTCACGAAAAATAAAAATAAAAATTTTAATTAATAACAAAAAAGAACACAGAGCAATTCATCCGACCAATTCTGTATAAATAAATTTTAAACAAAATAAAAGGACTTTCAATAGAGATTATATATATATATATATATATATTCAATAAAATACATGTATAGATCTATTAGCACAGGAATGCAATTTTCTGTGTTTATACAGAATCAAATAAATTACAGAGCAAGGAATACTCCACCCATACACATATACACAAACCCTTAGAAGTATTTCTTTTTAATAAGGAAATTATTTTTCTCTAATTGCTAATATTGTCAAGATGAGAATTTCAGAAACTAAAGGTTTTGACAGATTGGAAACAGTATATTAACTACGTTTTTCTTTGTTTTCTAGACTAATAATTTGCCCTAGTTTCAGTTTTCAACAGAAGTTTTCTATATTCACAAAAATTGTTTCTAATAAAATCTATTTTTCTTTTCAGAAACAGACCGATAACAGAAAGGGTACGAGAAGAGGACAACAAGAGGAACCTGGAGTCCAATGCAAATCTGACGATGCCTGCTTGACTCTGATGCCCTCGAGCTTGATTTCCAATTCTTAGTAGAGACGAACTCACAATCCCTTGAGCAACTTCAACTTTCTGATCTTCTCTGTGTGTGTGAGAACTTACAAAAATTCTTAATTAAATAAAATATATTGCTCATCCCTTCAAAGCTCTCCAAAATCCCAGATTAAAAGAAAAATCAATTCTTTAAAACTAGCTTTTTAATTAGATTTGTATTCCTATTTGTTCTCACAATCTTTTTCATTCTTTTATTTGTTTTATTGCTTTAATTTCTATTTTTGCAACTTTACTTGCACATCACATTACTTATTTAATTTAAATAAATTATTCTAATAATTATCCTCCACCAGATAATTGATTAAAATAATTAAAACACATTTAATATTTAAGTATCATTTAATTGAAACACAAGACTTTCAAAAATAATTAAATTATTTAAATAATTAAATAGAACTTAATCTAACATTAAAATAAACGACTATTTCAATCACTTAAATAAAATAAATCATAACTTATAAAATGCCATCTTAAATAAAATATGACAAACACATAACACAAAACACGAACACAACTGATGACAATTACACAAAAATGAACAATGCCAAACAAACGAGACGATATGACATCATGGGACGAGAGGACTTCATCGTCACCTCTTGTTTCAACATTTAACCGTTGGGCTATTGGTGCTCGCCCTGTCCTGCCGAAGCAGGTGGAATCGAGACTTGTACCTACAATACCTGCATACAAATGAAGTTGTGTACATGTGCATACATATATATATATAAATCGAAGCATTAAATTAAAATACTGCATTGTGAGAAGGAATCACAACATAACAGGGCACTCGCGAACGAGTGATGCCATATTGTCCTTCATCACACCTACTCTAAGAATTATAATCTAACTGATAAAATAACATTTCTAAACTAACAATTCATCTCATGACAATTCATTAAATCATTGCATCATAATATAATTCTGAAAATCAACTAACCTAACCCACCACGATGTCATATGAAATAATCAAATCCTCAAGTGTATAGGCATAATCACCAACAGTCTACTTAATGGCATAACAACATCATCAAATGTCTAACTATCCAACTCACATACTAACAGTACCATCATGGTCACAAGTAGCAAACGAACGCATAGAAAAAAAATATAAATCCAAATAGTAAGAGGAGGGGTATTACACCTAACGCCATAACAAGGTTCTCCTCCACTATACGAGCCTTCTCCATCGTAACTTCCATAGTCTTTGGCTCAAAGACTCGGACACCACCACTAATGCGGGCGTTTAAACCCCTGATAAAGTGTTGTACTAGCATAGGCTCATCATTTCCAATACCAACATACTGCTTGAGTTCATAGAACCTACATTCGTATTGCTCTACAAAAAGAGCTAACTGATGTAGATCATGGAACTCGTCAGCCCGTCGCTGCCTCCAATGTTCCGACAGGAACCGTGCTCTAAACCTCTCGAGAAACATCTCCCAAGACACTGACCCAATATCCAACTGGAGCTTCTGCTCCTCCAGGCACCACCAAGTAGAGGCGAATCCTCTCAAATGCATAATAGTGCATCTAGCATGGGTATTGCTACCGTATGGGTGCATGGAGAAGCATCTACCCAAGTCCAGTAGCCAGGTCTCTGCCTCTAATCCACCTCCTGAACCATCAAAGATAGGAGGGCGTGCCCTCAGTAAATCCCTCATGTGTCCTACAGTAATAACATCCTGATGTACTGAGTCTACTCTCCTAGGAGATCTATCTCTCTCTCTGACAACCTCCTACTCATCTTCCTGTCTAGGTCCAAGACGAGCTAGGACCTCCTCTAATAAAGGACGTATCTGAGAACCCTCTACTGCTGACTGTTTAGGATTCTGTCCCTCATTCCTTTGATCCAACTGTTCTGCCTGATCATTGTGATGAGGACTCAGAGGGGGAGTAACCTGAGGGATTGGCCCTCAGCCTCCACCTCGACCTCTACCAAGACCTCTTCCTCCTCGCCTAGGCATGTTCCTACACATAACAATAATGAGTCTTAGATACTATTCAACCAAGGTTAACAGTTGCGACACTACGTACTAGGTCAACCTAATGGGCTCGCGATTACCCAAAGCGTCCAATGTTTGTAACCTTGGCTCTGATACCAATCTGTAATGCCCCGTTATTATAACCTAAGGAATTTGCAATTGTGTATAATAGTGAAATAATTTTTTTTTTTAAAGTATAATTATTAAATTAATTAGTTGCATACATTCATTAAGTTACGCGACGTTACACTACTTTGAGTTTCCATAGACGACTTTAGTATTTCGCATTGCACATATTAATTAAAAACATAAAGATAAACATTACATTTCATTTGAAACTCCATTCAAGATAACATAAAGTACTAACATGTTTCATACATTGCATTTGATAAAATAATACAATACTCATTCATCTGATGAGGTAGTTCAATAATAATTACAATTACAAGTGCTCACCTCGCAACAATTGAGGGATGATTTCAAATACAAGATTTACAATTTACAATGAAGTACACATAAGTTTCCAAATGCGAGCTCTCCATCCATGAAGCTCTCGATGCCTTGATCACAAAATGGGGACCCAACGGAGTAAGGTGCACGTTCCACCCAACCATGTGGTACCCGTAGGTCCACCCCCCATGCTAGGAGATAGTAATATGGTTACCTAGACATAATCTACTAACCCTAGACACTAGTACATAACAAACTAATGGTTACATTACTTCCAGATTCTTTGACAATTGAATGTACTACTTACACAAAGTTAACTGTTATTTTAGGTGGAGTGTCATCACAATATTGCAGAGGTTACCCTGGTGTTTCTTCCTAGGTTCCGGCCCCCAACATGGGTTACCCTGGTAACCTCTTACGAAACTCGGCCCCAATGCTAATTATTGTGGAATCGAATGTCTTTTGAAGAAACAAGATATCAATTTTCCATTCCAAGCCTTCTCAAGTTATACTCAAGACTGAACTAGCTCAAGAGTCAATAAGTGAGGCATAAACATCTTGTTAAGATTTTTATATCTAACTACTGTGTTCTTTAGTTATCACTGATTTACTAACTCTTTGTAAGTTACCCAGACACCACTTTGTGTGTTGGCCCTTACAAAAAGCCACTCCCCTAAACATAACAAAGGAATCTAAGTTTTTCTATCTAGGGTAGACAAAGTGCACAAAGAGATCAACACATAATACCAGAAAAACCATAATAAATATCACAATTCCGTTCACAAAAATCCAGTGCACTACCCTAGTTTATTCAAACATATGAAACCATAGTAAATTTTATTTCCCATAAAAAGACTACAACTGGAAGACTTAATAACACATAAAAATCCCCATTTGCCCAACAAGAGAAAACACGATTTTGAAATAGCAATTCAGGAATTATAATTGTCTAATTTTCGGATTTACTAAATCCAGTCATTCAAAAGAATTAACAAAATATTATGACAACCTAATAGTAATTCTTTTCTCATATAATAAAGGAATTTATATCAATTTATCCTAATTTAAATTTTCTTAAATTCACATAAAAAAAATACACTAAATTCTTTCTCTTTCATTTATATTTTTTTGAAGCAATTATTTTCATACATAACATGCATGTAGTAAATAAAAATTTTATTTAAATATTAAACTATATTTTTTAACAAATAATATATATATTATATATATATATACATACATATATATATATATATATAATTAAAATTATAGAAAAATTCGTAATAAATTCAAAATCCAAAATATAAAGTAAAAATCGTGTGAATGCGAATCAAAGTTCACAGTACATACTGTGTATTTAGGGCCAAAACAAATATTTAGCCAAAGGCAATTTTTAGGGTCGGGATTATCACTGTCGAACCTCCCCATTGGGGCTCGACTGTGCTGGCCGCCCCGGCACTGCCTGTGAAGGCAACGCTTGGTGCTGCCCTCACAGCCGGCTCCCAAAGGGATTGGTCGTGGGGGTAGCCCCCTGCGGCTCCCATGCCATACAAATTTCTTTTATTCAAACAAAAATTTCCATAATTAAACTGAAAATCGCATGATGGGTTTCAAATCCATTTTTTTTTAATCACTTAAAATTTTCTTTAAAGATTTCGATGAATATACAATCGCGTACGGTGATTTTTAATTTATTAATCCACTGCTATATATAAAACAAAACAATCTTATATATATGTATTTGTCTATGTATGTGTATATATTTAACATTGATATATATATATATATACATATATGAATACATATGTAAAATTAAAAAATAAACAATTTAATACTGTAACTGGGCAATAACTTTCATTAGGAAATTAAAAAAGAAATTTCAAACCCTTCAAATATTTTAACAATTTTCTTCTGTAATATAAAACCCTATTTTGCCCCTTTTATTTCTTTATAATTTCTTGTTTTCACAATTTTCACAGAGATTTAAAAATATAACAACAGAGAATTTCTTTTCTTTCACAACTAAAATCCTTCATAGATCTTTCCTACTATTTAAATAAAATTTTCACCAAATTCCCGAGAAGAATAGAGGAAATACAAAACAAATCTTTTCTCTAACTTTTTAAAGAAAAGAAACAAATTAAACAAGAAAAGTACCTGTAATATGAAAGCTTCCTGTAGGAGAAATCCTCTTTCCTGTAGCGTACAATTCCCAAAAGCTTCTCCAAAGAAAACCTCAAATCCAAGAAAGCTTTAACTAACCACAAAGATCCTCCAAGCAAAGGGATCTTCCACAAATATACAGTATTACCAAATTAACACAATACAGAATTTTTTTGCAAAAGTTGAGATATTTTTCCTGTGAAGAAATTGAATAGCCTCTATAATTTCCAAATCCCTAGATAATATCCGGCAAAATCCTCAACCAAAAGTCATAATTGCACTGGCACACTTGTCGAGAAGTGCAAAATATCTATTAACCACTTCTCGGCAATCTTGCCTTCCAATATTGCATGCATTTAAATTCATTTATTTAAATTTTAAAACTCAAATTTCAATTTACGTGCATTTATTTTATTTGATTTAAATTTACAATTTCCAAATATATTAATTTATTTATTGAATCTATTCACACACAATTTTAAAACAATTTAATTTAATTAATTTATTTATTTAATTAAATAAATTTAATCTTTTAAGATCAAACCATTTATCCAAACAAGCTAATTAATTAATTAAATAACAAGCAACTAAATTCTTCAACATTTAAAAATTAATTTAAATAACAATAAATAAAATATAATTAACTATTATTTAAATTGACATTTTCCTTTTAAGTAATTAAACCAAACAGAAAAATACAAAACAATCCTATGACTCTGAACTAAAACAGACGATGTACTACGACTGGGTTATAGACTAGACTAGGATAAACCAAACTACTACCTCTCGATCAACATATCCATTGAGTCTTGACACGCTCAGACTTGAGTACCCAGGTGGATTCGGTGTCATGTACCTGCAATTCCTACAACCAAGCAAATAACATGCATATATATATATAAACCATTGTATAGGCACACCGTGCGGAGAAAATCACAGATATCACAGGGCACTCATAAGCGAGTGATGCGATTCCGTTCTCCACACCAATACACGTCACATTAGATTGACAAAATAAATAACTATTAGTCCATCATAAACATGTACAAAGCAATAATCAACTGAAAGTAAACATCTAAACTAGCTCAAAACATACCAGAAATCAAATATCGCAATATAATGTATCATCATGTCACAGAATAAATCTACTATCGCTCAAAACGAGTGATCAAGATATCCAACCAAAGTATCATATTCAAACAGTATGAAATCATAACAGCAGAAAACATAAGCATAAATGGAGGGGTACTACAGCATGAAAAACAAGATGATGTTAAGTTTTCACACATTATACAAAAGGTCCTTTTCAACAGATACATATTGAAACTTCAAGTGAAAAAAGAGACTTATAATGATGAACAAAGGATTAAATGCACAGTCATAAAAACAACAAAGTTTGATTATTCATCTGAGAGAAAAGTTTTATTAGACTCAATTGCAAAGCTATAGGTTTCATAACATTCAAATGCTTGAATGTATATAATGTTAACAATGTATTCAAACATTTAAAAAAACAAATAGTGGATATATCTAAGTTAGTTAATGCCATTTTGTCATGATATACTTCTTTGATGCTGTCAATACTAAATCTAATGATTGATGAACATTTCTGCTTTTAAATTTATTGCTCTTGGTTGATTGTTGTTATAGAAAAGTTGGTATGATTTCAAATTTGAATGTGTACCCTTATATATGGTCATTGAGATAAACAATGATACAAACAATAATGAAATCAAATTGATTGCTTTCCCAAATTCATATTCATGAAAATGTATATTTTTTCAAGTCAATATGCATCTTGATAAAGATAACTCTCGGCACGTTTTACATATATTATTAATTAATATAGGTATGCTAGTTAATTAAATTATTAACTATATTTTATTTGTATTATATATTGAATTGTTAAAAGATGTAAAAATCTTAATACTAAACATATAGGAAAATGGTTAAAAAATTACATATTTTTCAAAAAATAAAATATAAATGATTTTAAAATACAAAATTCTTAATATTTTATATTATTATTTATTAATATTTTATAGACTGAACTAAAATTAGCCTCCCCTCTTGTTTCTCCCCTCTCTATTATATTCCCTTTTCCCCATCTTTCGCCTCCTCCTTCAGATTCCCTTTTCCCCTCTTTATCTCCTCTAATCCCTATAGGATTCTCTTTGTTCTCTCCTATAGTCGACGCGACGAACTGCCCGATCGATCGAAAGCGATCTCGAGGATCCTCGATCTTGAAATGTCTCGATCTTTGCTCCTGAGGACGCGTTTTTATCCCCTTTACTCTCGAGATTTTCCCCTTTATCTCGACGTGATCCTTCACGATCTATCTCTACCTCGACGATATTAGCAGTTGATTGACCTCCTAAAGATCCACCAATCTCAACACTACTCCTAGCTATTTTGAGCATTTAAGTACATATTGTATGCTAGATTAGGAGGCATGTGTCAAAGCTCATATTTATTGATGCAAAATAGGTCCAAAGTCACAAATTTGACGTAGAGTTAGTTATAGTTTTGTATAAAATTTCAAGTGCCACATAGAGCAAAGATATTCCAGTTTTTTATATCATGTCATCAAATTTGGCACTTCATCAAGATTTGTATCTTCATCAACATTAACAAAAGCAAAGGTATGTACTTGAATCCCTTGCATTTAAATTTTTCTATATATATAAATATTTTAATATTTTCCCTCAAATCCATAATATATTTATTAGTGTGTATTTATTTATTGCAATAAAGAATTAACCTAAGTAACACATTAATAATTCTAAGGATTTGTGCTTGGAAAAAATGCATAACAAATTTTTTTGTTGGATGTCGTGTTGTATAGTTTAGAAAAGCTCAAAATATGAATAAGATTTTAAGGCCATATATTATGGTAGCTTACAATGCAAAATAAGGAAGGAAATCTATTATCAATTTTAATCTACAATTTAATACCATATGAAAAATCACATGTAGTATTATCTAAAATTAATTCTTGACATATTAATTTTATAAAATACACTTACCATTCAATAAACTTCTCCCAAGAAAGAAACCCTAAGTGAACATTAATTGAACCCTAATTGTAGATTCATAACTCTAATCATAACCCTAATTGAACCCTAATTTTAGATTCATAACTCTAATCATAACCCTAAGCAAACACTAATCCTAATCAAACCCTAACCCTAGCCTTAAAGTTATCACATAATCTAATTATCTCTCTTATCTAAATTTGGGTTGAATTATTTTTCCTTTATTTTTAATTGCATATATTTTTTGTTTATTAGATCTTATTTTATGAATATATGCAAATATAATTTTACTTCTACATTCATTCTATGCCTATTTTTTTCATGATATTTTAACATTCATTTTCTGAATATTAAATCAATCTCACACATATAAATATGAAACCTCAAAATTTTAAAATAATATTCAAGTTTTCCCACTTCAATTTATCATTTATGTTATTTGAATTAAAATATTTTAAATCATACTCTTAATTCATCTAAAAAAGAAAAACAAATTGATATATAATTTCTTATTAAATACATTTTAACTTATTTTCTTGGATTGTATAAATATCTTTCTGTATTTACATTTGAACTATTTATTTACAATATATAGTATAAATATGTGGTAAGACTAGGTATTATCATCACGATTGAGTGCACCCTCTCCCCTAATAATTTTTTTTTATTTTGCACCCCGCATGACTACTGGGCTCTCTCCCCTAATAAATGTTTTTATTTTGCAGAGGGACAAGTTCTCATGGCCGTAGATCAATCTTTGTGTGATCTCAGCCATTCCCCACCATCCCGCGATGACCCCACCAGTTGATCATGATATCACGGGTGAGCGCCACGTGTCTCATCCGGTGAAGTTGAAGGAATGATAAATACTTTGATGGGTCTTTAATACATTATGCTGCGGGTTACTAAAGCAGTTATAAGATGCACGTGTTTTAAATCAATAGAGATGTTATAATCCTGATAGAAAGGTGCTCAATGGTTAATAACAAGGTTGGCGACTATGTTGAATGAACAGGATTGCCGATGGTTGAGATCCACGGTTTCCCACCATTGCGTGATCAAAAGTTGTGAGTTCTTTATTGATTGTGATATAGCGGGCGGGCACCACATGTCTCATTCGGTGAAGCCGAAGGAATGATAAATACTTTGATGCATCTTTAATACATTATGTTGTGGGTTATATTTATTAATGCCTTAATATTAGTCTATAAATTGAACATTAATTATAAATATTTTAAAATCAATTAAGTATTTCAATCTAAAATTTTAATATTTGACATTACAAATAAAATTAAACTAAATTCTAATTTTTAAAATCCATAAAATATTTATTCTCTATTTAGTTTTACTAATTATCTAATATAATTAAATTAAATTAAATTAAATATTCATTTTATATTAATATAACAATTATTAATTAGAATTTTAGAATAAATTAAGAAATAAGATCTATATAAAATCAACTTTTCTATTTTTTTTCTGTGTCCAAATCATTTCATTTTCTAAAATTATACTAAATTCTAGATATCATAATTAAACACAAAACTTTATTCTATTTTAATCCTAACCCTATTTAAACCCTAACCCTATTTGGACTCTAACCCTTACCCTAATTGAACACTAAATCTAATTGTAATTGACCACTAAGCATAATTGAATTCTACCCCTAACCCTAACCCTAACTCTAATCAAACCATAAACTCAACTTCAATCCAACCCTAACCCAAACCTACTTGATTCATAATCCCAACCCTAACCCAAACCCTAATTGAACTTTAAAACTAACCTTAATTAAGTATTAACCCTAATTGAAAATTTATTGAACACTAGTCCTAATTGTACCATAACCCTAACTTTGAACTACAGTTGAACTATAATCCTAACCCTAACACTAATTCTTATCCTAATTGAACCTTAACCCCAACCCTAACCTTAACCTTGACCCTATTTGAATTCTTATTGAATTCATAACCTTAATTAAACCCCAACCTCATCCTCAATCCTAATCCAAATTGAACATTCATTGAACCCTAAACCTAACCCTAAGTGAACACTAATACTAATTGAACTCTAAATTTTTAGTTGAAAATATTAAAGTGCCTTAGATTTTCCCATTCATTGTCATTTATCATTCAATTCCTAATAGAACTCCAAAAATTTATACTTTTATAATGTTTTAATACACACCTAATAAGGGCTTAGAGCTTCTAAGGGTTAAGGGTTTAGGGTTAAGGGGACAGATAGAGGGAGTGAGTGAGTGACCCATTTACATATTCTTTATTCTTCGTCAATTAAATATTTAGTTACCCATTTACCGTTAGCATAAATAACCCAAGAATTTAATAGAATGGACTACTCATAAATACCTTGCATTATGGAGCTCAATTCTTTGATATATTACTACTTATCAAATCCTTTGTAAATAATTGTAAACTTATGACTCCATTTAAGCATTTAATTGATTTTCTTGAATCAAAGCAAAAACATAGACACACAATTGAACAAATTCTCAAAAGAGGAATGACAACATCATTAACATTTCATTCAAAATTCACTCAAATCCACATAAGGAGAGAAAATATATTAGAATTATACGTTTATTCATGCTTATAAGTCATACTGCATACAATTTAAGATAATTTGCATATATTCATCCAAAACTCAAAACAGGCTATCTATTCTATTATGTCTGCTTGGGGTTTTAACAACCAATGGCACCACAAATATCACTTCCTCATCAGAGGACATATATCTTTCTACCCATATATTCAACTCAAAACCTAGCTAGAGTTTTCACTAGTTCTCTCCCTACAAATCAGCCTTGAATTCCCTTTTATATGACAAGGGAGCAACAAGCTTCGGGCTCAAATGTAATTTCACCACAAAATTTCAATTGAAAAAAATCTCCATTGCATTTGACTTTCATTTCAAAACTTCCCACATGTTGAATCTACAAAACATAGTGGCGCACGAACTGGGGAAAGCTTAAAGAAAAGGAAACACAAATTGTCATCAAAATCCCCTTGTCGCTATCCACGCAAAAAAACTAGGCAACCAAATTGCCACAAAGGCACCACAACAACTTCTTATTTACCAGCTACCCTACCCTTACCAACACTCAAACCCCGGTATACACGCTCGCTTCTAGTTGTTTCCCAATACGGTAGACCCTTAGCCTCCTCTTCTTTCTTGTCCTTGCCCAATACGGTTCTAGTCCGTCTGCTTGGGGTTTTAACAGCCAATGGCACCACAAATATCACTTCCTCATCAGAGGGTAGACCATGATTGAAGCGAGGTAAATATCGACAGTAGTCGGAGTTGGTCTCAGTTACATTATCAGAAGTGTTGCTTGTAAGGTCAATGGGTGAATGTTGGCATCTAGAGGAGCCATGCCCATACCTTATTTTCCTACCGACACTAGTAATAGAGCACATCGTCGACTGCTTGCCTTTTTCATCTACCAATTGAGCAGTAACATCCTAGAATTGTAACCTTCTACTGCATATAGTGGGCACAAGCTTGGGCTTTTCAACCAAAGCACCTTCCTAAATAGCAAGACTGAGCTTTTGTGAGCTCAAACGAACACACCTCCTTACTGAATTACTCATTTTCTCTTCTTAGAAAAGCACTCAAACTTGATTAGACTGAACCCACAAAGTGCTCTAACTGCTACAAGAATGACAATATTAGTAGTTAATTCCTCTTGTATTTATTGTACGAGGTAATGGCAACCTTCATCAATGCTTAGTAAAAATGCATGTGCAAACATGGCAATTTGGCAGTGTATGTACTGTCACTGTTTAACTAGAGTTGCATGAGAATCCAAAGATCACCCTTCATGATTTCCAACAACAACATCTTCACACAAATTGAGATCGACATGACTACACAAGAAAGTAATAATTCATTAATGCTTCACCAGTTGTACGATAAAACGACCACCATGTGTCATTTTCCAACTTTGAATACTGCCCACTGATCTCCTGAAGAGTTGGCAGATCAAACGGTTTATCTTGGGCTAACTCAGTTTGACCTCCAATGAAGCATCGTTCACCTTCCTCATGACCAATAACATTAATCCATCTTGGAAACCAACTACCATGTCGGTAGGTCCTATGCACTTTGCAAACTAAATGGCTAGAGCTACGCATCGCAATCTCATTGACCTCGCGGCTTTTAACCAACCTTCATCTTCCTCCTGTGAGCTAGCAGGGAACAACAGAGATTTACATTAGCTTTTGATCTTGGTTGTCAATCTAAAACCATGGGTTATGAGCTCAATAGTGGAGATTAGGCCCCACATTCCATACAGGACACACATCTGCCTTTTGTTGACCTTGCGCCAAATAACAGGGTGGCACCTTAGGTTTGCGAGTTGGCAGGGTACAATCAAGATCTTCTCCCATATCTTTGAATCTGAAAAACCTATACATTGCACGGTTAGTATTTAATGAAAGGATTTGGCTAAGCCGTCGGTGACATGACCACTGGGGTTAATGGCTTAGGCTTACATCACCAGATTAAAATTAAAACCCAACTTTGATTTTAATACTTTATTTCCTCCCCAAGGTTTTATTTCCTAAGTCTCGGTTGGCCCCATGTTTCATCTTTAAAAAAAAAACTCATGTTTTTTGTCATCTACCTAGTAATGCCCACTTCTCCTTTTAATGAATGTTTTATTTTGCAAGGGTTGATTTAGTGTTGTCGTTGATCTATTTCCTATAGATATCAATGGTGCTTGCCATCCCATGATTGGGAATTGAAGGATCGTGAAATCACGGGCGGGCGCCATGTGTCCTATACGGGGGATCAAATTTGCGCTATCACTAACCAATTGCCATTTTATTTGAGTCGTTCCCCACCATCCCGCGATGGTGCTCGGGTTGATTTCGAAATCACAGGCAGGCGCCATGTGTCTCATCCGATGAAGCCTAAAGAGTAAAGGAAACAATAGCAATGTATTAAGGGGCGAATTACTAAAGTGTTCTTGAGACGCACATGTTCTAAATAGATGGATATGTTATAATCTCACTAGAAAAGTTGCTCGAAGGTTAACAACATGGCTGGCGACTGTGTTAAAGGAATGAGATCATTGATGCTCAGGATCAATGGTTGCCCGCCATCGTGCGATTAGAAGTTTCAGGATTGCGATATCTTGGGCAATTGCCACGTGGACTTCCTTCCTAGTGTATGGTAAGGTGGGCCCTTATTGCCATGTTGGAAATTGTGTCAGCTTGTTTTGAAGGTGGCTGTCAATGATTTGATCAAGTTGAAGAATCGATAGCTCAAATTTAAATCTGCATCAAATATGGTTGGAGTTGTTCATGCAGCATGAAATTGAGCTTTAATGGCAGATGAGACACTTGCTGACATAATTTGATCAACAATAAAATCAATTTTCCTGCTTGGTCTATATCACAAAGCATTCAACTATTTCATGGAGCAGTTTCAGAGCTGAAGGTAGAATTGTGAGTTTCTGTAGCTAGAATTTGGGAGTTCTGCGAACAAAGTCATGAGTTTATTTTCTGTGCCTCCCAATCATTTTGCATTTGAATTTGGGAAAGGATTAGCTAGATGTGTTGTGATCTTGTTGATGAATGTGTTAGGGCTATAGTTTAATTATAGTTGTGAGAAATTGTAGTGTTTTGTCCTATAATTTTGTATCTTTGGTTAGTCCTAGATATCTAAATCATAACGTTATAAAGAAGCCCTAGTTTGTCTGAGATGGCACCACCCAAGCAACATTCTAGCCAAACTGAATATTTGAAACGAAACCTGTATGATGATTTTCTGGATCAACTGCCCTTGTCAACAAATGATAGAAGGAATGGATTGGTCCTAATGTGAGGGAAAATCCTGGGGGAAGGGTTAGTGTATAATTGCTCCAACATTGCTAATGCTAGGGTTCCCCTCACTGGCTTGGAATTGTTCAGATTGTGGTACGGACAAAGGAATTTGCCTCATCCTTTTTCAAATGGATGGATGTATGATATGGGGAAGTTGATGGTACCAAATGTATTCCCTGATGTAGACCTTCTTAGGATAGTGGCTACAAGAGATGACCCTATTACACGGATAATCAAGGACAATGATGGAAATGTTCTATTGAGCATTAATAGAGAAGAGGTACAACATATTTTTGACTTGAGTGAATCGAGCGAAGACTTGGTTCCTATCAACCTTGAGGAAATGAAGCAGGAGTATGCAAAGCTGAAATCTCTTTTTAGAGCAAGGTTCCTTCCACCTCATCTGGCTAGGGCAGGAGGTTCCAAATTTCATATCAGCCCCAGTGACCAAGAACCTTTCAAATTAAATTGTTTTGCAAACCATTTCCTGGCCACTTTCTATTCTTTATGTCATATTTTAGGTTTCAGTCCTGGTACGGTAATTCCCATTGCCTATATGTTCATGGGGGTGCAAATACAACACCCTAACTTCTCCGTGACCTATGACTTCACTTCTTTCTTGGCTGAGAGGATGCATGAAGGGCCGTCAAAGCTACAAAAAAATGATACCGACACTCAATTATTTTGGTATTCTATGCTAATGCATATGTTTTTGTTTAAGAATGTTGACTTTTTCTCTAAGAGGATGAAAATTAAGCCAATCACTTGATGGAGAAAGATTGCCAGTATAGATATGGGCTACAGATTTATCTTGTAATAAGGAAAGCACTAGTTATGTGCAATTTGATAATTGTTTTGCTTCCAGATTAAGGGCTAGATTAATGGTGAATATACCTAGGATCCCTGAGGAATTACATGATTTCCTCAGGCCAAAGGAGAGGAAGCCAAAATTGAAGGTTTACCATAACTAGGGGTGACATTATCCCATACCCAGTCAACACTATCTTGAGAGTATATGGTTTTCAGGGATCCCCTCATATACTGCCATACAATGTGCAACCAAGAGTGGGATTTGTAGAAGTTATGTGGCAGATAGGTTGTATTCATGAGGACAACCTCACTGGAAGGGGTAAGGGAATATTTTTCCCAGATTATACAATGGTGTCTGATTTTGTATTTTCAAAGGGAGGTTAGATGTATTTTGATAATTTCTTTAATTATTACCATTTGAGGTGTGGACCAAAGCGGCAGCATGATCCTAAGGGTTTCTTTGCTCTTTTTAGACAAATAATAAAAGTTAGAAAATTTGTGCATGAGTTCAATTTCCCTGAAGACTTGATTAGAAATGAATTTGATTTGAATAGATAGGAGTTGAACAAGGAGAAATGGATAATTTATGGTAAGCTACTAGATTTTGTGCACAAAATGGATCCGAAATATGATCCACTATAGGAGTTCAGTCCCTACCATAAGAAAATTGATTTTTTGATGGGAAACTTCAAGGAAATTATGAGCACATTGAGGAAAAAAAAGATAAATTTAGAATTGAGTCTGGGTGTACAAGAGCAAGGCGCCAGACCAATTGAAACAAGGCCAGCATACCAGCCTACAGAAAGGTGGCCCATTTATAGGAGGAAAAAGGATAGTAGCAGTGATGAAGAAGAGGTGGACAAAAAAGGAAAACAGATTATGAAAATGCCTCCACAACCAAGTCCAAAATTTAAAGTGCCTGGGGCAATCAAAATTATTGATTTAGAATCATCATCGAAAGATAATCCCTCATCACCACCATCTGAGCCAAGCCTTAAGAGGCAAATAATTGATCAACCACAAGAGGATTTGATGGATGAGATTATTGTTACTGATCAAGACATGGAAGTTAGAATGCCTTCCCCTCCTAGGCCAGCTGAATTAGTTTTATCTGATTTAGATATGAAAGGTAAAAGTGTACAAGATGCAATAATGGAGGCATGCAAGGAGTTTCTAGATGACAATACATTTGTAAAAACTCATGTATTCTTGCAATTGGTATGGATGATGAAGTTTGAAGAGTATCAAGATAAATGTAGGCAGAGAAGAGAACTAAGGCCTGACAAGTCAGACCAGGAGAATGATGAGGAGGTAAAAGATGAATTAATGGAAGAATTCAAGAACATCACTCCTGAAGAAGGAAGAAAACTGGTGAGTTAGGCTGGTGTATTAATTCTACTTGAATGGGACATTGCAGATGCAGTAGCCTTTAATGCTATTATCAAGTCTAAGAATCCCTTTCAAGACTCTAAAGAAGAGGTCAAGGCAGCATTGCAAAACTCTGCTTTTAGTGAGGAATATGAAACTCTGGCAATTTAGGCATTGGCCCCACAAGGGAGAAAACTAGATGTTTCTGATATTAATCCAAATTTCAAGGGAGGATTGATAATAAAGAGAGCTTCAGATACCTCAACCACTGAAGCCACTAATTTGACTATGAATGTGGCCAAATTGGCCCAAAAGACTGCTGAAAGGGAGGAAGCTGAAAGGAAGAGCTTAATGGAAAAATATAACCTTTTGATATAGGAGTACAACAAGATGCAGTAGGAAAATTTTGAGTTGCAAAATGAAGTGGAGAGGTTTAGGTATAAGCAGATTGGGGAGACATCAAGTGCTCCAAGAAGTAGTACATTACCTTCCATAGTAGGGTCAGTGCCTCCCGCTTCTCCAATTGTTTCCACACCAGGATCTCCCAGTCAGAATCATGTCCTCACCCTTTCTTTAGAGGAAGTTGAAGAAGAAATAGAGTGCTCTGTCGATCCTATAAAGAAGCAGCTCTTGCAAAAAATTGATGAATTGTAGCCATCATTAAAGAAAATTGAGGAGGGATCTCTCTTAAAGCAAAAGGAAATTGTTACTACTGTTTTGAGGCATTTAAATGAAAAGGTTGATAGAAAATTGTTATCTATACATTCTTTATAATCTTTGCTATTAGTAGCAATAAAGAATATTGATAGGGATTAGGCAGAAGCGATACCAATAATTGAAAATTGGATCCCTAGGGCTAGTGATCTAGATATCATGTATAAGGTCTCAAGGTTTGATATAAATAATAGGCCCCAATCATTAAAGCCTACTCATGTGTTAGTAAAATCATTGCAAGGTTTTCAGACCTTACCAGATGACTTGAGTAGGAAGATTAGGGAGCTGGTGAATAATTTCAATGATTGGGGTAACACATTGTTACCTGATATAATTGATGAGTAGGGGAAAATTAGGCCATTTCAACAATGGCAGGCTCAAGCAAGTGAGGCCATCAATGATCAAATCAATTCAATTTTTGATGACTCAGATTATGATTTTTTGGTGAGCTTTATGGACAAAATCATTAGTACCAGCTCATTTTTGGAATCTTTTGAAAGGGATGTGAATCAAGTAGCGGTAAAATACACACCTTATAATACTAAGGTGGATGAGGTAATTAATTTTGATTGGCCAACTGATGATGAGTATTAGAATTGGGTAACAAAATATTTGAATGAGGAGTAAAAGGAGTGAACTAATAATAGGTGGCAAATCAGATGCTACGGTTGCAATGGTTCTAGTTTTGTGTTGACGGCTTTCTTGGTGTGTTTTTCTTGTGGTTTTTTGCATCAACATTCCTCAGCTGATATGATTAACAAGAATATTTTTCAAGGTGGTGGCCATTGTAACAAATTTTATAATATCACCAGGTGCTTCAATTGACTGGTGACAGGTGTACTTTTTTGCCTAGTGCTTGTTTGCTCCTTCATTTTCTATAAGAAGGATTTCAAGGCCATAAGTATGGGTTAGCAAGTTAGATAATTTTTGTCAGGTCTAGGTGAAGTTGCAGAGTGAATTGTAAAGTCTGATGGTTTTAGAGAAATGAAATTTAGGTTTTGAGTCATTATGTAACAGGTTTTGAGTTCATAGAGATTTAATGTTGTATAGCAGTACTAGCATTTGAGTTGAAATGAAAATTGGAGCTCATGTCTCTCCATTGTACATGCATATCTGAACTTTGAATGAAATAATTAAGGGTTGTTTTATCCATCTCACTGTTGTGGTGTGTATGATTCTATTTTAGCTTTAATTCAAGGAATTAATCAATTTTTTTGAATGGGATTATAGGCAGATATGTGTTGTATAAGGATTTGATAAGTAGTCCTAGGTTAGAATGCATACTGATGAAATTGTAATGCAATATTGTCAGGGATTTTATATGTGATGTATTAAATTTTTTATAAACCTCTAGATGCTTATGAATTTGACTCCTGCAATGGATATATGGCACTGATCTAAGTTGTAATTATTAGTGTAGTTTAGTATTTGTTTGTCTTTGCCTAGAGCTTGCTACAAATTGTAAATCATTGACTATCTTATACAATGGATTGTGTTTAGTTATCTCATGCTCTAGATAGTTGATATTGTCTATGAATAGCCAATTCTAGTTGATATTATCTTATCGTGTTGAGATATTAAGTGAGATCATCTACTATTGTTAATGTTGTTTATAATAATGGTGTAGAGGTTGTAAACACATTAAGGGATCACCATCTTGGGTCTTCCAAAGCCCGAAGTGTAGGAGGCTTTTAAAGTCCTTGTCAGTTGGTCCAGATGCTTTGAGCTGCCTTCGATTGGAATTGGCAATTCCATAGGTAGATTAGAAGACAAACCTGGTTACATTGTAAAATGAACCAACATACACGTCAACCACTGAACAACCACCTCTACAACTGACTTTTAAATCTTTTATGATCACATGAAACATAAAACACACTAATTTCAAGTTTGTTAACATCACTATTGAAATGTTTTAATTTTTTGACCTTTCAAACATTAAAAAGTACATCATTAAATTAAATATGTAATGGCATAAAAATTAAAAACCTCATGAATTAATTATGTAACCACATAAGTCAAATATAATTATATCAAGAAATAAATATCAAATAGATAATATAATCGCATAACTTATACATTTCAATGTCATTGATCTTCTTCTTCATCTAACATCCAGATTCAACATTGTAAGGATTGGTCATATCATCGTCATCATCATCGATATCAGTTTTGATAATGTCATCATCCACACCGATATCATCTTCATGAACATTAACTCCTACATCATCATGATCTAGTTCCTCCTCTTCGACATCTTCGGCAGGGACATCATCAACTAACTGTTGATCCTAATCATCATCTACATCATCTTCTAGTTCTTCAGTATCTTCTTCTTCCACCACATTATACTTTATCGGCCTTCCTCTTGGATCATGTCTAACAACAAATGGCCAACCTGGTTTACCTGGAACCTCTGAGTAAAATACCTATTCACATTGGCTTGGAAGAACATAGGGCTCATTTCCAGCTCACTCGATCAACCTTGTATTAACCATGGTAAATCCATTATCATGTTCAATAACAATTCTCTTAGGATCATTTTCATTCAATCATAGCCTGTACCATAGGATGACGAACAAAATTAATCTGAAGGACTTGAAGTTACACTCAAGTATATCATCCAAAATCCCATAGTATCGATTTTCTAAGACTTATGGATGTATGTCACTTCTGCATTTGTCGATTAGTCACCAAAGACCAGCGCTATACCGCCGTAATCACAAGTTTTCTTCATGTCATCCAACATTTGATTCAAAAATTTATGACCATTAAAAACACCTAGCCTTTGTGGGTGTTTCATGCACTAAATATAGTTAAACATGTAAAAATTATTGCAATATCGTCAGCTGATAAACATATTTATTCTTGGCCGAATGTATGCAAAGAAAACAATCTCAAGATATATATACATCAATATACTTGAAAATAATTAAATAATATGGGTGATTAATATATTTATACATACTTGTTTATCTCTTAAACCATATGCTAAATCAATTTCCCTTTGTGTAACATTGGAATCTCCATTACGATGAGCTTCTTTAACCAATGAAGCCACACCTTCCCATGTTAATGTGCGACCAGATGGACATCAGTTCAATTCATATGGTCATCCAATCAAGATTGTTGGATACTTGCATAAATGTAGTGCATCCCACTTCTAATTCAAGTGTACCAAAAATTGAAATTCACAAACGACGTGATAATAGTTAAATACCACAGTATACAACCTTAATTTATAATTTCAATGTATATTGAAGATTAAAAATTAAATAAGTACAATATACATAAAACCATATGTAAAATGTATTCCAATTAATCTCCATGACCATCTTATAATTACCTCTCACTTTCCTCAATCTACCTTTCCCCAACAGGTACTCCCCTTCGAATTTGTTAATGGAGTTGGGATCCCAAATGCGATCTAAATGGATCTTTGCTGCAAACTTATGAAGATATTCACTAATGTACACCATGGTCTGGTATACCATATATCCCTCCACCATAGAACCCTCAGGATGTGCTCTTTGTCTAACCAAAGCCTTCAAAAATTTCAAGTGCCTCTCAACCATCCACATTGACCTTGTGTGTGCAGGTCCACACAATTCAATCTCCTCTTGGTGTATGAGGTAGTGTTCTTGTGCATTGAAAAATGTTGAAGGTAGACACTTTTGCATTTCACACATTAGACGAGGAATTTTTCTCTTCCAATAATTTATATTTTATTTATAGATTTCTTTAGATGATAGCCATCTACAAGTGATTCAAGTCGCAAATATACTAACGAGATTTAACAAATATATATAGTATATTACATAACAAGTAAAACAAATGGCAATTATAAGATGTATATAGTGAATTGAACAAATCTCGCTACTTACCTCATGTATTTTTCAAGATCATATATAACTTGCTTGACATTGTTGTCAAAGTTGTCTAGGAGAGATAGGAGTAGAATGTACTGCAACAATTATAAAATGATCTTTTCATTATTTTTCCAAAAGTAGTAAACACAATACACTGAAAAGTACATGAATTATACAAGTGTATATAATATACCAGAATAATTACCTTAATGACTGTATGTCAATCATGTGTTTTCATCCCTGACCTAGATTCACCTTTCTTTGTTATTATATTGTTTATGTTCGCAGCAAATCCTATGGGAAATCAATTTTTTTGTATGACTTCTTTTATTGCATTGCTTTGTTGCTCTGTTAATAACCAAGGAAGGGAACTTATATTAATTTGGTCTCCATCGCTATTTAATTGAATGAAAATTTTCATTGCATGATTGGCTTCCTGAATGTCACTACAAATTTTGAAATTTTTTTCTGTCATACCTTCCATCCAATATTTTCCATAACGTTTCTATTATATTCTTTCCGATATGCATTGTATCAAACAAATGCACAATTTGTAGCTGCTCATAGTAGGGAAACCTACTAAACTGTTTGGGATAACTTTTCAATCCCTATGGAAGTTGACCATTAATGCCTTGATGACTTTCATGAAGCATATAAGTTAAAACAAATTAACAAAAAATGACAATCATTGGTTGACTACAACATGAGTAAAACAAATGCAACACAATATAAAAATATAAATTCAAACATATCATATATGATAGATAAACAATTTGATCTAATGTATAACTTTGATGATTAATTCTATTATATTCCAACTTCCACAAAGCAGGTGACATTTTTTGTGGTTTTGATGTAGTCTCCTCTTTCCCAGTATTGAAAGATGAGTTCAATACTTCTATGATTTCTATGGAGGAAGTGCCTATACTCATCAAAACACCTACTTTCCTAAACTTGTTGGAATGACAAGATTTATCTTTGACCACAAAATTGGACATGCAAATTTTCCCTTTGTTTGAAGACTTTAGATGATATATATTGATTAAATATGTCACTCTTTTAATTATACAAAAATGAATAGATTATTTTAAAAACATTCATGATATCTACTTCATCAAATTATATATTGTTAAAGTGCAGTCGAATGTTATAACATACCACAAAAATGTGTTAGCCCTGAGGCATCATGAATTGTCCATACAAGCATTGCATGGAATTGAAATTGTCTTTATCCTATTAGTTTAGAGACATCATACATAGTGACGACATTCCATAACTTTTGTAACTCATCGATAAGAGGCTCGATATATACATTCATATCTTTAACTTGGTACTTACCTAGTTGAATAAACATAAACATTACATAATTATTATAACCATTTTACTGCAATATATATAAATTAATGTACATGACTATTGAATGAAAAAAATATAAGTCATTATGAAACAAATAAGACAAATGAGATGCTACTATGTTAAAGAAAATTGATGTAAACAAATACCTAGAACAATCATTGACAACATTATGTGCTCCCTCTTTATTGACATCCATGGAGGAATGTTATTGTTGATAACAAAAATAGGCCACACTAGGTAAATAGATCTCAGCTCTCCAAATGGATTGAAACCATCTGCTCCCAATGAAAGCCTGAGATTATGAGGTTCTTCTTTAAAGTGTAGCCATTTTTCCTCCATGTCCCTAAATGCAGAACCATCCGCAGGCATTCAAAGAATGTCATCTCCACTTCTATTTCATGTATGGTAATCCATAAATTGCGCTAAGCTTTCGTACCTAAATAATCGTTGCATACGTGGAATAATGGGAATATAACGAAGAACCTTGTGAGGCACCTTTTTTGTTAGTTGATATGTTCGATATCTACTGATATGACATTCTGGGCATTCTGTTGCAAATTCTTGTTGTTTATGATATATAATATGATCATTGGGACATGCATCTATTGCTTGATACTCCATTCTAATATCTTTCATAATGGCACATAAATATCGGTATGAGCAAGGTAAAATATTTGATGGTGGTAACAAAAATTCACCAATCAATCTACAACAAAAAATAATTTGTTCATATCAAGAATATTAATGGTACATATTTCATCCTTTATTTACTAGTGATGAACTAACAACAATTAAAATAGATGAAAAAAGATGACATATATGACATACCTTAACATCCGTGAGATTGCTATGTTTGATAAACTATTCATAACCTTCAAGTTCAACAACAACAATACAATAGAGAGAAGATTTGTTTTGGAGCCTTCATAAAGGGGCTTGTATGCCTTCTTAAGTATAGGTAAATCATGAACATCATCAAAGTCATCTTGATCATCATGATCAGCTCTGCCACTAAATGTGGCATGGATCAATGTATTAGTACCATCATCTTCAACTGTGTTTTCTGGCGCATGATCATCTTCTTCCATAGGATTATTAACTTCATCTTCGATATTCATGTACCCATGTTCGCCCACTTGCAAAACCACATCTTCGTGCCATGATAATCCATATCATCTACCCTAGGCCTGCTATAAGTAATAATGATAGACACAAATAAACCATGATCATGATCAAGGATTATATATATATATATGTAATGTTAAAATGATATAAACATTTTTACAAATTCAATCAATATAAACACATATAATGAACAACAACTTTACCAATGGACGATGGAATCATGCCCCCTTCAACATGACCATGCTGCCTCCATAATGCTTTCAGCCATTGTGTGACAAAAGTCTTATTGTTTCAAAGCCCTTGCAATTGCAAGGACAATAACATTTCCCATCACCCTTTCTTTTCAATCTAGCCCACAATCTATCAAGTATCTCGTCATTTTTTTCTGGACTAATATTATCTGACATGATTTTTCTTTACCAAGCTTGACTATTTAGATTTTCAAAAAATATCAAACTCACACTCTAATAATTTTTATTCATAGATAGGTAACATAATCTAATAATTTTGATATTTTACACCAAAAAAATTTGGCATGCAACCACCCCTACAAAAGAGAAGATAGTCTGAAGTTAATGACCCCAAAAAATACTTTAGAATGCTAATTCCAAAACTTATTAAATTCTGATTTTACTATCTGATTTTACTATGATTTCCAACCGTTAAGACTCCTAAAATTAGAATATTGAACTTGATCACAAACTTCCTACAACAATGGAGGTAGAGAGCTAGTAAGAGCTAGTGACCCATTCCTAAGGAGCAACAAGTCAGAATCATCATTGCTATTGTCAATATGGATTTATCCTTTTAGTTAAAAATGAGATGTGTCACTTCTTATGATGAGCTTATCCCTAGGGCCCTCAACATTGAGAGAGCCCTAATAAAAAAAAATAGAAGCATTGGTAAGAGCATGATTAGGGTACAAACCCTAGGCCTCCGTAGAAACATAAACAATAACTATAGGGGATTAGTGAGGTTGCAATAACAGAAAGATTGAGAGGTTGTAATAACAAAATCTTGCAATCTAAATATTGTAGCCAATAACAAGCACACTATGTAACTTAGTGACATTTGTAAATGCAATCTACGGTAAGAAGAATGACAGTCACTTGAGATGTGATAGTCAAAACGAGGCTGAGCTGTGACAAGATAATAAAGCTCAAACCTTGCATAGTAAAGTGGAGATTTTAACAGTGAGTTTCCTTACCCCCTTGCTGACCTTAAGGGTTTTCAAATGCTTTTGGTAAAAGTTAGACAAGGCAATGCACCGGGAATGACTCCGGCCCAAGGAAGTAAACAACGCAGAATCATAGGTTCAATATTTCTTCTTAGCCATTAATGGTAATGGAGGTAGGATTGCATAGTTTGAGTAGTGTTTTGAGACTCCATCTTGAAGATGGGAGAATAGTGAATAATACCTTGTGGACTGTGAAGCAGTGCCTTCAACAAGGCTGAAGGATCTTAAGAATTACAATACCATGAAATAAATGAGTCCCTATAAAAGTAGGTGCATTCTATAGGGCATAGTTTGATTTTATAGAAGGATTCCTCATGAGAGTAAACTTTCTCAAGTGATAGTGAGTGAGCTGCTCGAGATTACAATGAGGGGTGCAATACCTAGTCTTAAAGGAAGCTAGCAAAGTAGTAAATGTGCAAAAAAATTAAATCGTACACAACAAACAATTCACAATGTTATCTTGCATAATGCCTTGAGTTTGAAGACAAAATATCATTGTATCTTGATGAAAGTGGTGACCTTAATGTTCAATCACTGGCAACCATGATTTTAAAATATGCTATTATGCTTATGGAGGCAACATTTTAAGCAAGGTAGTGAGTGGTGGTTTGGAACAATGGAAGGTATGAAGGAATTGCTTTATATGCATACTATGCAGTCTAGCTTAAGACAACATTCTTAGAAGAGATTGAAGGTGGATTATGGAACTCAAGGGTTACCATGAAAAGGATTAAAGAAAAGATTGAGATCTATTTAAAATCCATGGTCATGAAGATATTAAAGATGTCACATGAAAAACCCTAGTAGCTGGAGTAATGAATACAGTGCCAAAGAGGATAGTGTGCTGGGGTAGATTTAGGAGATCTCCACATTATCCAATTACAAGGAAATACATCATTTATTATTATTTTTAATTAAAAGAAATCATTCTAAACCCTATATAGGATACATTGATACTTCAAAAGCCTCTGAAGGAATTTGAGATTATGCAAATATATTTCAAGTAACATTCATAAGGTTTAGAAAATTTTGATCACTCTCTAGAATAGCCTATCAAACATGGGTTGTGATTGAATGCACTACATAATTGATATAACACAACCACTTTGCATATCAACAAGAGTTATAGGCTCTTTATTACAGCAAGAGGTAATCACTCTTCGATCATGCTATAATTACATCCTAACCTGCTAAACTTGAAACAACCTAAATGCACCCAATGATGATTGACACCTACATTATACAACCTGAATTAACTACATTATTGAGTGCCTCCATTTCTATCACAACATAGCCACATTAAACTTGGGTGATAAATGAATGCATGTTGTATTTGTTAAAGCACAAATGTGCCATATGACCAATAGAGTTATGGATCACATAGTTACAGTCACAATAATTTGTTCCTTGGTTGTGATCTTATGGTGATTCCACACAACAAAATCTGGACATGAAATTCTCAAAACCCTAAACCTCTAAAAATGAAATCTAATGAGATGGTGCTTTAAAATATGATTTTCAAACCTAGAACTACAAATCTAACTTCACAACTGAAATCTGCAAAAAGATAATGACTACCCTCAACATGACAATATGTTCCTGAATTTTTTCTAAATTTTCCCAAGAAAATTGTCCTTAGTTCTCCACAAACTGTCTCAAGTAGAGCAAAACACTGTTGCAATAAATCAGGCACGAACTCACTTTTCTTTAATTCGGCCACAATTTGATTTTTATCTATTTTTCATGTTTTTCAAAAATTCGACGAAAATGATAGCCGACATTTCGACGAACCCTAGGTTCGTCGAAATTTCGATGAACGTCGGGGGTAAACTTTCAAAAAATTGAAAATTACACATCAAATTTTACAAGCACCCGACGAACATCAAATTTTACATATTTCATCATATAGTTTTTTCAGATTTTGCAGTAAAATGTATTAGTGCCAGAACCGAACTTGGAACTTTGCAAAAGTTCCAGGTTTAGTTTTGCTTATGATTCTACCCCTGTTTCCCTTTGTTGTCTTTTTCCTACTGCGGGACTAGAACTAGATTTAGAGTTTGATAAGAGACTTGGGTAAAGTTTCTTGTTTTGTTTCGACTCTGCTTTGTGTCACCTTTCCTTCAATTTTCACATTGGTTGAATACTAATTCACGTTTTTTGTTCTGTGCCCAACCAACTGCATTTATTGCATTAGTTACAACCTCCTCAGACACACGAAATGATTTTTAAACCTTAATCAAGGTTAATTGGCTCATTATCTTTATTTCCTAAGTTGTTTTAGAAAACCAGAGCTTGAGTAACTTTGAGAGGAGCACAATTTGATTGCGAACATGCATTGTTGAATAGTTTCTTGTCGAGTTTCAACCTTTCTTGGTGGCATTTTGAGGTAAGGTGGTTTTCCCATTTCATTTTTATTTTCCTTTTTGTCATTTGTTGTGTTCTTCGCGCATTCACGAGACTTTCTCTCATGGATCTTCATGTAGTTGTTTCACTTTTTGTTTCTCATTTAGTTTTGTTTTTCTCTCATTTTCTATTTTGGCTTTTCATTTTTACCCTTTTTTTTGTCATTTTGTTGTCACTTTCATGGCGTGTCCATTCTGTCGTGTCCTAGTTTTAACTAAGGTTTCATTTTGAGGGGTCTTCTATGCTTTAAAAGTGATAGAATCTATTGGATGACCCATTTGATCCTATTACTATGTCAATTCAATTCTTTTCATGTCATTTTTTTTATTCCCTAATTTCTTGAATCAATGAGTCATGCAAACTAGTGTTTGTGCATTGACCTTTACAATATCGCGCTTCTAAAAGCTCATATCTAGTCTTTTTCCTATTAAGAGTGAGGTTAAATCCCTTATTTAGAATTTCCTTATGGTTTCATGTGACCTAAGTCTGAAGTCGATATGATCGTGTGCTTAAATGTGCTTCATTTGAATAATAAATTGGCGAAAGTGGAATGGGAAATGAACTCGTCCCATGAGTGTTTACATAAGGTTCATTTCCCAAAATGATCTCGCTCCCAATGAATGTTGACTCTACTCTACACTCTTGTTCTTTTGGTGGAAGTGGAACTGGAGTTGGAAATGAACTTGGAACCATCAACTCATTCTAGGTCTGGTTTCCATTTTGATCTTAGTTTCGGCCTCGTTATGGTTTCAATCTCGATCTCACCTCTATTAAAAGGATTTATTTTCTTGATTCTTTCCTGACTCCACTTTTGGTGGATATAAAATTTGACTAAGTATGGAGAGTTATCCTGAAGGAATAGAGAATGGTATGAGTGGTAATGTATGATGTAATGATTTTCATGCCTTTGTTGATCTAATCCAGGGTTGTATTGTAGGGATAGAGGATGTCAAGAGCATCGAAGGAAGCTTCTCAAAGAAGCCAAGTTGTAGAAAGTTCAAGACAAGGAACCAAGCCTAAAAAGGTAAAAGTGGAACAACTCCCTTACACCTTGAGATACAAACACCAGAGTCCCACTATTATAGCTAGCAAGGTGGATTTAGATTGGGCAGACATGATAGATACAAACTTAGGATTGTTTAATTATGAGGAGTTTCTTGAAGAAACCTTCACAGAGGATGCAACAGGGAGGACATAAATAATTGTTTAGTCTGGGTTGGCACATGTGGCCCTCTTTCCTCTATTAGTCCAATGTCCATAACTCATACTTACTGCAGCTTGGGCTTACAATCGCGCAACCAGACAATGTATAGATTTGCAAGGGATTATCATCATTGATCTTACTCCACAGATGATAAGGTTCATGTTTAATGCACCTAAACCATAGAACCCCAGACAACTCAATGAAGTAGAGGCATTACAATTGTATAGCAACAATAAGGAAGCTAACAAGACCCATTTGAACAAGAAATGGATGAGGGTGGAAAATAAATCCTTGACTAAGCTTCCTGATCAACCAAAGAGAGGAAATTTCAGTAAGAAGATTGGTGACATAATTATGATGCTTTCCAAAGTGTTTGAAAAGAGAGATTCTTCATACTTCAAGGAATGGATTTTTCCATTCATTCAAACCATTTTGGATGGCAGACAACAATTTGATTGTCCAATGATTTTGTCAAAGAGCCTACACAATCAGATGCTTAGAGTGAGGGAGACAAAGAGCTTCTTTATGATGTCTTATGTGATATATGCAGCTACAAGGAGGGGAATTTTCCATGGTTTGAATGTAGTTGGAGTATTGGGAGAAGCTCTTGGATAGAAGAAGGTGTGGGATCACTATGATCAGTTAAATTTGAAAGCTTCTGAGTTGCATTATAGAAGAGTTAATGATGCATTCTTATATGCCATCATTAATCAGTTAACAAGAGATGGAGGGTATAGGCTAAGTAGGGATGCCATGAAATTCATTGCAGAATGGGGACATTGGTACATCCAATACCCCAATTTCACCTACTTTAGACTGGCTAGTTTTGATGTCCATGCTCATTTACTTCCTAGATGCTGCAATAACAAAATTGTTTTGATGGAATTCATCTATCAAGCAATAGGGGTCAACATAAAATTTGCTAATAAACATAAGCCTAGTTGTCATAAATTTTCCATAAAGTTAGGAGAGTATAGTTGTGCACACAATGTGGCAGCAAAGGTAATTTATGATTAATTGATCTATTTGAAATTGGGCTTATATACATCGAGGAAGTATTTTGATCCCAAGCACAAGATGCAAGGTTTGCTCCCTATAGTTTTTGACAAGCATTTTAATTTGTTGGAAGATTTTTGGATGAACCTATAAGATCAGTATGATTTAAGGAGGAATTATGAAAGATTGCCCATCCCATTAATGATTGAGTATGGGGTGAAGGAAGATATTCCTAACACATTTTTAGATGAAGGTGTAACCTTTGATCCCTAGTATGATGCTAGCAATATAGGTACCAAAGACTTGGATTGAGTGAATTGGGATGAAGAGGAATCCATTGACATCAAGAAAATTGTAAGGACAATCCTAGATAGAAGTATCCAATGGGTGGTAATGAGGATGAAGGAGCCAGAGTCTCAAATTTCTACAAAGAGAAAAGTTACAAGTACCACCCAGGGGTATAGAAGAAAAAAAAGGACAACTCCTATGGAGCCATTGGAGTTTTTCCCTCCCAATTTTGGAGAGGAGCTTGATCTAGAAATTCCTACTCAGGATGTTCCTAAATCACAAGCAAAGGAGGCCACAACAAAAGCTGGAGGGGAGGCTTCATCTAAACCTTGTGTTTCAACAATTGTTGGAGGTGAAACCTCAACTCAACCTCCTCTTACATAGCAACCAATTAAGAAGATTCCTGTTGGAAGCCTTCATAAGGAGGATGAATCATTAAAGGGTAAGGAACTAGAGGTTGAAATTCATGACATTGCTACAGATTATGAGGCCACCCAATCTGACAAGAAAACTCATGTGGTTGCAGCCAATGAAGAAACTAAAGATGTGGCAATTGAACATGTCCTCACTCCTGAGGAATAATGAAAATTGTTTGAAGATTCCAAAAGGGAAGTTGATGCCAAAGCTGGTAGAAGAGGGCCTCCACTAAAATCGTCGATAAATAAAGAAATGCGTCGAAAAGGATTAAAGGGATCACGAAGAATAATCAAATAAATTCAAAATCATAAAACAGGGACAAAGAAATCTATCAGATCAGATTCAGGTTATTGAAATAAAGGTCGAACCTCGCCAGAAACCGGATCCGTCGGCAAATTGACGAAGATCGAAAGGGTCGGGTCGAAACTCGGTAGAAACAGTTCTCAATCTAAGACCACCATTATGCAATCTCTTTCCTCTGCCACTGCTACTTCTTCTTCTACACAAGTGATAACTCCTCCTTCTGATCCAACATGGTTGAAACTCAAGCTTGAAAGGAAACAAATAGTCCAACCTCAGCCCTTGAATTGGGAAGACATGATGAAGGAAATAGAGAAACTGAGGCCCAAGAAAAAGGCTAGGGTCCTCCATTCCACAAAGCTAATGGATGCAAGTGAAATCATAGCTGAATGTGCCATCCCAATGATAGAAAAGGATAGGAAAGATATACAATTGGCTGATTATCAACTCAGTATGGTTAATTTGGGGTAGCCAACAAGAAATCAGCAGATGAACCTTATTTATATAGTGGCATCCTCCACCAAATCTAGGATGATAGAAGATAAACAAAGAAAAAATTAGCTTAAGGCTCAATTAGACCAATTGTATAGGTTTCTGAAGGATGTATCTACCCCAGTTTCTTCTCAATTTGTTGCTTTAGAAACACTAGTTTTGTTGAGCAAAAAGGAGTTTGATGATCTTGTGCACATTAGGAGTAAGGTTGGAATGCTTGACAGATGGATAGATCAGTTGAACCAAGAATTGGATGAGCTGCTTGTTGATAGTTATAGGGAACATGAGGGTGCATTGGAGTTGATTGAGGATATGAATTCCAATGCTGAAGTCTTGGGGAAACAAGAAGATGAGTATAGAGAGCATACTAAGAAGTAAAAGACATCAACAAGTTGCCAAAACAAACTCTCTTGGAAATATCTATCCTCGATGAAGATAATCTGGACTTTATTGACAAGACAATCAACATTATCAAGTTTGAATCCACATTCATTTATCAACATAGAAATGTAGTTCAAGAAGCTAGTAAAGATCTGAATGAGGAAATTGAGGAGTTGGAAGCAGTTATTTCCATTTTGGTCTATATAAATATCCCTGTGAAGGAAGGTCTTCCTCTAGGAAAATTAAAGGAAAAGTGGAATAATAGGTTTGAGGAAGTGATGTAGTAAGAGGAGGATGGTGATGAGTTGATGCTTGATAGACTCATGGATATCAAGGATGAAGTTAAGGCTGCTAGGAGGGAGTTGATTAAATTGAAAGATATGCAAGAGTTTGCTTCTGTAGAATTGAAAAGAAATAAATTTGAAGATGATTGGGTAGATGGGCCTAATGCAGACATAATCCAACAAGTGTTCACCAGGTATGATGAATACCTTCTTGAGCAAAGTATGCAGGAATGAGGTGGCAATGGAACGTTCCACTCCTGATGGATAGTTCTCTCTTTTTTTCACCCCTATTTTGTAGGATCTGGACACGAGTTTAACTGAAGATCTTCCAACAGTTATACCTTCCTCCTTTAGGCATCATATTTAGTAACAAAGCCATCAACAATTAAATTGAAGATCAACCAACGCAGTCACTTCATGTAATTCCAGTTCCTTAATTGGTGGATATCAATTTTTGATTGAGAGGAATTAATGCAAGGCCTACCTATATGTAATTTTGGGCTCCATTTTGTAAAGGTTAGCAGATTGAAGAAGGATTAGTCACCTGATAAGATAGCAGATAGTGTTGTCATATTTTTAGGATTTTATAATTTTTCAAGCAAGATACTTTGAGAAACTCTATTTTTATAGCTTTTATGCAAGGATACTTAGATACTTTTAGAAGTTTTCAATACAGTTTTATGTTAATTTCAAGTTTAGTAGTTAAGGTATGATTTTAATAAATCATAGTCATTCATATGCTAGTGAATGTTGTGCATAATTTTGTGTTATTTGATGCAAATCAATAGAGGAATATGGATCTAAGACTATTTCATTGAATTATCTATGAATGAAATTTATTTATATCTACTGATCTGTTAATTTTGACAATGAGTTGGTGGTGTGTTTTTATTTTGGAGATGAAGCTTTGATGAATGGTTATGGTTATTGAATTTTGTGCTATGAATGTATGCAATAGTATAGGTCATGCTATGAATTGCATCATTTTTGTAGTTTTGGTTACTTGAGGAAACACTCATTGTTAAGATACATGTCTGGATGTGAAGAGATTTATATTCATATTTTGCTATTCTAAAGCCTTGTTCTATCTTTTTCTATTTCTTTATACCCCCCCAACGTAGGTTAATTCATATGATATAGTTTGTATTCCTTTATACTAGCAGGCCCCTTGAATATTATATTTGCATTAGCCACTGAATCACACCAACACAATTGAGAACCAACTAGAAAGACCTTCGAAGATAGGTGATTTTAGATCAATTATCTTTTTTAGGAGAAATAGGATAGAAATATTCTTTTTAATGTTGATGTGATAAACTTACCATCAACAATCTGGTGCTAGGAGGGCCTAAGGAACAAACTAAATTGAATTGGGTCATTCTCACTAGAAAGGTTTGAAAGAGTTCTTAGATCTACTAAAAATCCAAAATTGTTGGTTGAACTTCAAACCTCTATTAGACCCAAAGCCCATAGACTTTTTATTCCACCATGGTCACCACCACTTACACCACCTAGGTTTCCACCAAATCCACCTATTCCACAATTGGCTCAACCAGTCCCACCACCACCCATGGATTTCCTCGTGAATAATTCCTCTCCAGTAGGGACTATCCCTAGTGGTATACATGATATGCCCAAGAATCCAGATAGATTATGTCCCAAATATATCCATGGAGAGTCAAGGAGTGTTGAAGAGCACATACAAGCATTTAAAGATGCCTATACTCATGCTCAAATAGCCCACCATGATATTGTATGTAGGTTATTCCCCTACTCTTTAGGTGACATGGCATACGACTAGTATCTAAATCTACTCCAAGGGTCTATTTTGAGTTGGACAGACTTAGAAAATGCCTTCATCAATCTGTTCCAGGTCTATGTAGACCCTAACATTTTGTATCACCAATTTGATACCATAAAAAAGGAACCCCATGAACCATTACCATTTTTTAACACAAGATTCTCGAGGATGTATCGAAGGCTATTGGATCCTTGCTTGGTTGTTGAAAATATTGCCATTCTGGCATATCTAAGGGCCATAGATCCCTTGATTGATTTGTTCCTACAAAGGACTTACTAGCCGGTTGACATTAATTCCTTGTCCAAGGTGTATCATCTAGCTATTAAATTGCAACAGTACATAAGCTTACAATCGAGGATTTTGGGAGGATTTCTTCCTCCCATGTGATATCAAATTCCTAATCCAAATTCTCTGTTTGATATGGTCCCAGGGATGTCTTATTCCCAATATGGACACATGGCTAAGTTATAAACTCCACCTCCTCTACCATTCTTCACTAGTGGGGCTCTGGATTCCTCCGAACAATCACAAAATTACCATAATCAAGCTAGAGGGTCAAATCTTGTCATTCAACCATCTGTTATAAAGACTGCAGAAAGTGAACGAACTATGCAATTTACTAATGAAATGGAAACTTTGAAGAAGAATTTGTCTTAGATGTCCAATGATATGTCCCAACTCAGATACAACCCCCCTCAAAATGAAAACCAAAACTAGAATTACCAAAATCATGGAGGGTATTCCAATCAAGGTGGTTACTCCAACCAAAACTCCAATCAGAACTAGAGGAACTTCCAAAATCAGAATTTCTCTATTCAAAATTACCAGAATCAGAATAAGGGGTACAACCAGAGATCCAACAACAATAAACAATGGAATACTGGGCCAAACAATGGTGGAGTTTCCCATAATTATTAGGCTGGTGATGATAAGCCACACACTGCTAATTTTGCAGATCTTAAATTTATGACAAATTGGTATAGGTTGCACGATACTTCAACACATTCTGAGGTTAACTGCCTAGAAATGGAGATGGTCAAGATTATACAGGCTAATGCTCTATTGCAAGGTGCTCCCAACAAGTCTGGTGGATCCAAAAATACCACCATGGCTTATGAGCTCTTTGATGAGGAATCTCCATTCCCCAATAAAAAATAAAATGAATTAGTAGAAGACGTATATGATGCTCAAGCCTTCTAATCCAAGGGAGGTTATTTCCTAAGGAATCAGAGTAAAGAACTGTTCACCAGATATGCCCGTCCAAACACTATGGTTCCACCTAATTAGAATGTAGACAACCCTCCACCACCAAAAGGGCCACCCAAATCTCAAAATAAAGGTAATTCATCTGCTTTTCCTAAATATTAGATGAAAAATGACACAGAGTTTGATTTTATTGTAGAGATGCAGAAGAAAAATATTGTACTATCATTCTTTGACATTATGAAGTGGTTCCCTTCCCAACGAGGCATTGTGTATCAAGCCCTGGAGGAGGCAGATTGGTCAAAAGTAAAAAATAAGGTGACTCCAACCAATGAAATGAACATTGCCTTGGACAAAGGTAAGATAGGAACTCCATCGTTCCTTCTAAGCTTGAGAATCTTTGGAAATAATTTGCACAACTACCTCTTGGATTCTAGAGCATTAGATAATGTCATGCCCTTCTCTATTTGTAGAAAGTTAGGTTTGAATCCGCTTGAGACTAACAAGAAGGTGATTCAGTTGGATAAAACTAAGGTCAATGTGGTGGGAGAATTAAAGATTATTCATGTATAGGTTTGATTTGACCCATAGATCCAAACTTATATGGATATCCAAGTGGCTGACATCCTCGAGACATATGGCATGCTTCTCAACCGAGACTTAATGAAAAGCATTGGGGGTTATTTGTCCTTAGAATTTTCACACATGTAGTTTCCATGGAAAGGGGTACTAACACAGATTAGGATTGAGAGTGAGCCTCATCTCAAACACATGATCACTGAGTACGACTACCCCAATGAGGTAGCCTACTTTGAGATAGAGATAGGATTATATAAAAGAGAAGAAATATTGACCTTCTCAATGCTCAATTCTGATGATCCACAACCTTTAGAACATAGTGACCCAAATGATCATGGTTAACCAACAAGTTTTAATTAGAAATTTGCAACAAGATAGGTTGGTTCTAGGAGAAGAGGTTGATCTATGGAGTTTTTTGCTTCCCAATTGGTGCAAGATTCATTACCAAAGTCATTTTGAGTTGATATATCAACCTTGCGTAGATATTTTGAACCATGTTTGTTAGGATGAGGAAACTTGTGAATTCCAATCCAAAACACCCACCAATCAATTCCCATTTGAAACTAAGGATGCCACCATCCTGACAAGAACCAGTTTCACTCAGGCAGAAGATCCTTCCCAACTTGACTAGACTCGGGTTCTATGTTCTGTTCTTCAGAGGAAGACTAAGGAATCTCAGTCTTTGTCTATCAAACCAACCCTAGATAACCTTCCAATGCCCAAGGAATTGATGAAAGACATACTAAATTGTAAAGTGATCCAAGAAGAGGTTCATGAAGTAGTTTTTGAACAAGTTTTGAATATAGGAGAATCTTCTAATAAACATTGTTTGCAGCAACCTTTAAATCTAGATAACCAACACCAGTCTAAGTCACCACCCACTTCTAGCAAGTAATCACCTGTAGTCCCAAAAAAGAAAGAAATCCCAACTACGGATCAACTGTGGAGTCTTAAATTTGATGGCTCTAAGTCTAAATTAGGGAGTCGAGCTAGGATTGAACTAACCAACCCAAAAGGGAAAACATATTTTGCATCTTACATGTTGTAGTTTGGCTGCACAAACAATGTCGCAAAATATGAAGCACTTGCTTGAGGAATGATGTTTGCTCATCAAAAGAAGGTTACAGCTCTCATGGTTATGGGAGATTCTGAAGTTATTGTTAAGCAAGTCTGCAGTCAATACACCTGCCACAACAAAAGATTAGCTGCATACAAGAACTAAGTCTAGAATCTGATCAAAGATTTTGATGCTTTTGGAATCACTTTGATTCCTAGAGAAGAGAACCAGATTGTTGATGCACTTGTTGTTACTGCTAGCACTTTGGAACCTATGCAGGACTCCAAGTTGAAGAGATTCTCAATGGAGTTAGTCTCGATCCAAGCCATCCTGGATAATGTCTAGAATTTTTTAGGTCTTTGATGATGACCAACATATACTTTCCTTCCTAGCAAGTTTAGATGTCTTTGAGGGACAAATAATTGATGAATCAAATAGAGATCAAGGGGATTGAGATCCTGAGAATTGTGATACAAAAGGGATGCTCAACTTGAAAAGCAACAACATTCCAAAATGGATGGTAGCCTTGGAAAGGATCTTTGACTCTAACCCTCAGGCTCGTGAAAGGGTGTCAGTAAAAAGCGATGGAGGGAAGTATGAATCTATCAACTTGGATGATTTAGGTCCAGAAAAGAATGTGTATATAGGAAAAACCTGCCCCAAGGAAATCAGAGACAAAATGCTTAAGGTGTTGAAAGAAAAAATTGTAGCAATCGCTTGGGGATACGAGGATTTGAAGACCTTTCATACTTTAGTGATCACGCATACCGTACCCTTGAAGCCAGAAGGAAAGCCCTTTCACGAAAGCATGCCCGTTCAATGCCTTAATTGAACCCTTGATTTTCAAGGAAGTACAAAAGCTCCTGTCTGCAAGGATAATCTTTCTAGTATGGCATTCCACTTGGGTTGCTAACCCGGTTCCTGTTCACAAGAAAAGTGGTGAGATTAGATTGTGTGTTGATTTTAAAAATCTAAATAAGGCCTTAGATAAAAAATTCCTTCACTACCAAGTGGGCGACATTTTCCTATCAAAGGATGTCGTTCGGTCTTATCAACGCTAGAGCTATGTTTTAGTGTGCAATGGATGTGGAATTCAAATACTTAATAGGTAAATGTATCATTATTTATATAGATGACTTAATTGTGTTTTCTAAGAACATAGAAGACCATGTTGTAGATTTAGCAAAAGTTCTTAAAAGGTGTATAAGTTATGGTGTCTCTCAACCCCAAAAAGTGTGTTTTTTGGAGTTTTTGAAGGGAAAATCTTGGGTCACGTAATATCAGAAAAGGGGATATCCATAGATCCTGATAGAGTTGAGTCCATCCTAAAGCTGACAATGCCAGGGAGCAAGAAGGAAATGAGATCTTTCTTTGGAAATATCAATTTTTTAAGGAAATTTATAACTGGGTTTGCGAAGATCGTCAAACCCCTTAATGAAATGATGAAAAAGGATGCAAAGATAGAATGGAGTAATGAAGCTAAATATTCTTTTTCACAGATTAAACAGTCAATTTTTTAGGCACCAGTCTTAACTAGCCCAAATTATTTAAAGCCTTTTTATATCTATTCTTTTGCGTCTAATCATTCATGTGTTGTTTTGACATAGAAAAAATGAGACAGAGATGAAAGGCCTATTGCTTTCATGAGTTCCCCATTTAAGAATGTAGAAGTAAAATATCCACCTCTTGAAAAGCAAGCCTTCGCACTTGTATGAGTAGTCAAAAGGTTCAAACACTACATCCTTCATAGTCAGGTTATTGCCATAGTTCCTAATCCTACTGTGAAGTCTCTCCTCATGCAGAGTGAACTGGGGGAGAGAAGAGGAAAGTGGATGGTGTTCCTACAAGATTTTGACCTTGAAATACACCCAATGAAGCTCGTTCGAGAACAAGACTTATCTAAAGCTATGGTGGATGTTGATAAGACTATTACTTTCCAACAATACACAGTGCAATCATTTACAAATGATCCTTGGTATACAGATTTGATCTTCTTTTTGCTCAATAATAAATGCTCAGATGGGATGAATACTACTCAAAGGAGAACATTAAGGATGAAGATTTCCCATTACATTCTTAAGGGAGGATCCTTGTACAAAAGATATTTTGAAGATGTTTACCTGCACTACTTGGATCAGTAAGAAGCAAAACATGCCATTGTTGAGTTTCATAGTAGGCATGGCACTGGACATGGATATGTTGATTCCTTGGCACATTAGATTCTTAAATCAGGTTACTATTGGCCCCATGTGATCTAAGATGCACACCAACACATAAGGACATGTCATACATGTTAGACCTTTGCATCCAAGTAATGTAATCCAGCCATGCCCTACAACCAGTGTATGAGGTAAGACCATTTTCCCAATGGGCACTAGATTTTTTAGGAGTTATTAATCCAAATTTGTCTATAGGGCACAAATTTATTTTGACAATGACATATTATCACACATGCTGGACCAAGGCTTAGCCCTATAAAAACAACAATACATACATGGTCATCAAATTTCTCAATGAATGCATCGTAATCGGGTTTGGATTACCATTTTCCCTAGTATGTGACAATGGCCATGCCTTCTCTTTTGTTGAGTTTATTCAATGGGCTTATGAGAAAAAAATTGTCTTGAAATATTCTTCCAATTACTACCCACAAGGGAATGGAGTAGCTGAGTGTACTAACAAAAACCTGTTGGAAGTGATTAAGAAGTTGCTAGAAAACAACCCTAGAGATTGGCATACCCAACTGAGATTTTACTTATGGGAAAATTGAACTCACATCAAATCCACCTTAGGGAATTCACCATTCAAGTTAGTCTACGGCCAAGAGCTGGTCTTTCCTATACATCTGTAGATACTTGTCCTCAGGTTCATGCATGAATTATGTTCAAATGATGATAGGATAGAGGTTAGGCTAGCCAATTTTCTAAATCTAGAAGAACAAAGAGACGTTGCTATACAACAGTTCTCTAAACATCAAGTTGTCAATTTTTTTGACAAAAGAGCCAAAATTAAGGCCTTCAGGATATTAGACCTTGTACTATTATGGGATAAAGCTAAGGAGAAGAAAGGAGACCACCAAAATTTTGACAGACTTTGGTTGGGTCCATATCAAATAGCTAAAATCCTGGGTGAGAATGCTTTTCATTTGAGCACCTTAATAGGAGAGCTTGGTCCATTGCTTGTTAATGGCCAGTTTCTCAAACACTACTTTGGTCCATGAAGGTCTGATTTTTTGTTGGTTTTAATTATGTAATTAGTTGTTCTTTTTGTTTTGGTGTGTTGTTTGTTTGTTTTTTTGTTTTTTCTTTGTTTTCTTTCTGTTGTTCTATCTTGTTTTGTCTTGGTTTCTAGGGAATTCCATTTCTCTCCATTTCATAATGAAGGGGTTGTTATTCAAAGTCTAGGGTAGGCACTAGGAGAGAAATTGGTTTAGATATTTTTAGGTATGTCTGTTGAAAGATTTCATTCTAAACTTGTGTCTTATGATTGTTTTAAACAATGGTTTGAAAAGTTATTAAAAATAAGGTATATTGTAAACAATCTCATGAACCATGATTGAAATCTACCACAAAATAGATATAAACATTTCTATGTAAGATTCCTATTGGTCTCAAGGTGGTTGTATCTTAGATTCAAGTGAAAAATTTGATTCCCAACACTATCATGAGGTCCATTGTAGTTCTCAACCCACATTTTAGATTATTTATATCTGAATATTGAGAAAACTTAATGAAGAATTCCTACAAGTGAAGCCTATATATATATATATATATAAAGGGGAAGAGAAAAGAGAACCATTGAAAGAAGGAAAACTCAATATTAAATGGTAAATTCAAGTATCTCTATCGGGGCTATGGACGCCTGTCTGGCAGTAGAGAAATACTTTGAGAGAGCTAGAGGTATCTCCATCGGGGCTATAAACTCATGTCTGGCAGCAGAGCAATGCCTAGGATATCATTGCACGATAGTTAAAGGACTCAACTTATGTAACTTGAATCTTAGGTATATTTGTTCAAGGGTAAAAAAAGTTTTTATGAAGAGATGCACCATACATACACACACTCAGATTCAAAGTTGTTTATGTTGATTTACATCTGAGATTCCAACTCAACCTTTTTCAAAATATCTGATCCTACCTGAGTTAGCATGTTCATAAACCAGAGCTATTGGGTGACTGAATTCTTTAGTGTCTTGAAAATGGGTAAACCATTTTCCCAGCCGAATCACTAGTTGTTATGCCTTGCATAACCACCCCATTTTGTTTTTGGTCAAAATGGGTCCCCCTTGTGTTTTGTTTGTCCTTGGTTTTTTTGTTTGGGTCTTAGGAGTTGTTATTTTTCCTCCTAAGTCCTTGTTCCTTTTTGTCTGGTGAAAGCGGAGTCGAAATGGAAACTAGACTAAAAAATTTTGAAGGTTCCAAGTCCGGATTCGGTTCCGGTCCCGGCCCCACCCTTGCTTTGTTGGTTTTCTTTTTCTCTTTTCTTTTCCTTGCACTCTTGGGTCGATTTCTCCCTTGAGTTGTCCTTCATTTTCTTTTGCTTTTGGTTTTACCTCTAGTGGAACTAGACTGGAATTGGAACCGAACTTGGAACTTTGTAAAAGTTTTGAATCTCATTTTCATTTTGATCATGCTCCCACTTGTTTACTTTGTGATTTTGTCCTTGTTTAGTGTCTTGTCTGAGTTTGATTTTTGTTCTAGTCCCACTTTCTTTCATTTTCTTTTGTTGTTTTCCTTGTGTCGGTGTTTTTCCCTTTGTCGAGAGCGAAACTGGAATCAGAACTGAACTTGGAACTTTGCAAAAGTTCCAGGTTTGGTTTTGGTTTTGATTCCACCCTTGTTTCCCTTTGTTGTCTTTTTCCTATCGCGGGACTGGAACCAGATTTGGAGTTGCATAAGAGACTTGGGTAAAGTTTCTTGTTTTGTTCTAGCTTTGCTTCCATGTCCAGCCTGCCTTTGATTTGCACATTGGTTGAATACTCATTCACGTTTTTGGTTCCGCACGTAACAAACCACATTTATTGCATTAATTACAACCTCCTCACACATTCGAAATGATTTTTAAACCTTAATCAAGGTTAATTGGCTCATTATCTTTATTGCCTAAGTTATTTTAGTGAACCAGAGCCTGAGTAACTTTGAGAGGAGCGCAATTTGATTGTGGACGTGCATTGGTGAATGGATTCTTGTTGAGTTTCAATCTTTCTTGGTGGCATTTCGAGGTAAGGTGGTTTTCCCATTCTATTTGTGTTTTCCTTTTTGTCATTTGTTGTGTTCTTCGCATGTTCGTGAGACTTTGTCTCACAGATCTTTGTGTGTTCCTATGTTTGTTTCGCTTATTGCTTTTGGTTTGGTTTTATTTTTCTCTCATTTTCCATTTTGGCTTTTCATTTTTTCCCATTTGTTTTGTCGTTCTGCTATCGCTTTCATGGCGTTTCCATTTTTTTGTGACCTAGTTTTAACTAGGGCTTCGTTTTGAGGGGTATTTTGTGCTTTAAAAGTGTTTAAATCTGTTGGAAAACTCCTTTGATCCTATTCCCATGTCAATTCAATTCTTTTCATTTCAGGTTTTTGATGCCCTAATTTCTTGAATCGATGAGTTGCGCAAACTAGGGTTTGTGCATTGACCTTTACAATATCATGCTTCCAAAATTTTAAATCTAGTCTTTGTCCTATTGAGAGTGAGGTTAAATCCCTTATTTAAAATTTCCTTATGGTTTCATGTGACCTAATTCTGAAGTCGGTAAGATTGTGTGCTTAAATGTGCTTCATTTGAATAATAAACTGGTAAAAGTGGAACCAGAAATAAACTCATCCCATGAGTGTTTGCATAAGGTTCACTTCCCAAAATGATCCTGCTCCCACTAAATGTTGACTCTGGTCTACACCCTTGTTCTTTTGGGAGAATTAAAACCAGAGATGGAAACAAACTTGGAACCATCAAGTGGTTTTGGGACTGGTTTCCATTTCAATCTCGGTTACGGTCTCGTTCTAGTTCCAATCCTGATCATGCCTCTATTAAAATCCTTTCTATTCCTGATTCTTTCCTGACTCCGCTTCCAATGGATATAAAATTTGACTAAGTATGGAGAGTTATCGCAAAGGAATAGAGAATGGTATGAGAGGTAATGTATGATGTAATGATTTTCATGCCTTTGTTGATCTAATCCAGGGTTGTATTGCAAGGATAGAGGATGTCAGGAGCATAGGAGGAAGCTTCTCAAAGAAGCCAAGTTGTATAAAGTTCAAGACAAGGAACAAAGCCTAAAAATATAAAAGTGGAACAACTCCCTTACACCTTGAGATACAAACACCAGAGTCCCACTATTATAGCCAGCAAGGTGGATTCAAATTGGGGGACATCACAAATACAAAATTAGGCCTATTTAATTATGAGGAGTTGCTTGAAGAAACCTTCGTGGAGGATGCAATAGGGAGAACTGAAAGAATTGTGCAGTCTGGGTTCGTACATGTGGCCCTCTTTCCTCTATCAATCCAATCTTTAGAACTCATACTTACTACAGTTGGGGCTTACAATCCCGCAAGCAGACAATGTATAGAATTGCAAGGGAATATCATCATTGATCTTACTCCACAAATGATAAGGTTCATGTTTAATGCACCTACACCACAGAAGCCCAGGCAACTCAATGAAGTAGAGGCATTACAATTGTATAGAAACAACAAGGAAGCTAACAGGACCCATATGAACAAGAAATGGATGAGGGTGGAAAATAAATCCTTGACTAAGCTTCCTAATCAACCAAAGAGAGAAAATTTCAGTAAGGAGATTGGTGACATAATTATGATGCTTTCCAGAGTGTTTGAAAAGGGAGATTCTTCACAAGTCAAGGAATGGATGTTTCCATTCATTCAAACCATTTTGGATGACAGGAAACAATTTGATTGGCCAATGATTTTGTCAGAGAGCCTACATAAGCAAATGCTTAGAGTGAGGGAGACAAAGAGCTTCTTTATGACTTCCTATGTGATATATGCAATTGCAAGGAGGGGCATTTTCCCTGGTTTGAATATAGTTGGAGTATTGGGAGAACCCCCTAGATAGAAGAAGGTGTGGGATCACTATGATCAATTAACTTTGCAAACTTTTGAGCTTCATCATAGAAGAGTTAATGATGCATTCTTGTATGTCATCATTAATCAATTAACTGGAGATACAGGGTATAGGCTAAAAAAGGATGCCATGGAATTCATTAAAGAATGGGGACATTGGTACATCCAATACCCCAAGTTTACCTACTTCAGGTTGGCTGGTTTCAATGGCCATCCTCATTTACTGCCTAGACGTTGCAATAACAAAATTGTTCTGATGAAATTCATCTATCAAGCTAGAGGGGTCAACATCAAATTTTCTAATAAACATAAGCCTAGTTGTATTAAATTTTCCATAAAGTTAGGAGAGTATAGTTGTGCACACAATGTGGTAGCAAAGGTAATTTGTGATGAATTGATCTATTTGAAATTGGGCTTATATACATCTAGGAAGTATTTTGATCCCAAGCACAAGATGTAACATTTTCTCCTTACAATATTTGACAAGCATTTCAATTTACTGGAATATTTTTGGATGGACCTATAGGATGAGTATTATTTAAGGAGGAATTATGAAAGGTTTTCCATCCCATTAATGATTTAGTATGGGGTGAAGGAAGATATTCCTGATACATTATTATATGATGGTGTAACCTTGGATCCCCAGTATGATGGTGACAATATAGGTACCAAAGACTTGGATCCAATGAAATGGGATGGAGAGGAATCCATTGACATCAACCAAATTGCAAGGGTAGTCCTAGATAGAAGTATCTAGTGGGTGGTAATGAGGATCAAGGAGCCAGAGGCTCAAATTTCTAAAAATAGAAAAGTTATAGGTGTATCTCCAGAAATTTATGTTTGATTAGGTTAGAATTGCTAAATCTAAAAAATCCAAAGAGATAATGGAGAGCAAAGGAGAAAACATGAAAATAAATGAAGCAAAGTTACCCAAATCTTCAATCTCCATGGCTGACCTCCATTACACCTTCTAGCTTGTTGCAAGTTGAAGAGTTCCCTCAGATTCTTCGAGCAACTTTAAGATTATGCCATGTCCTACACAAGTGTTGAAGGATTTTTCTATGCAAAATGACTCTAAATGACTAAGAGAAGCTCTAAGTATGTGTAAAAATGGATGAAAACAAGAAATCCAGAAAGTTCACATGAATGCTTGAGAGAGAGAGAAGAGGAAGAAGAAGAAGACCAAATGAGTTTGAAATTTCCATTTAATAAGAAAAGGCAATTTCGAATGGACAGATGAGATTGAAGGTCGAATCGACGGTCCAAAATTGATGCACCAAGAATATGCCATGCATGGCAAAAACTATGACTTCGACGGCTATGACAGACATGCAAGACATGCAGGCTATGACAGACATGTAGACTAGACATGAAATAATGATAGGGTATCTTTGACCAAGTGCAGGCACATAAATAATTTATTTTAAAGTTATTTATTCAAAATGGAGGAAAATGACAAGTGGCAAATAAATAATTTATTTAGATAAATTGAAAAGAAGAGCATTTAATTGAATTTATCAATTAATTAAATGGAGAGATGAAAATTAGACCTTAAATAATTAATTTAGATTAATTATTTAATAGGGAAGGTGGCATGGGATAGTTGAATAATTTTAATAATTATTTAACTATAGAAGAATTAAAGGACCATGAATAGATAAATAATTAATGGTAATTATTTAACTATAGATGAAAGGTGACAAAATAATTAAATAAATAATAATTTATTTAACTATTGAAAAAGAGGGAGAAATTAGTGACACAATTAGTTTTTTTAATCGGTCAGGATAGAATAAAGATTAGAAAGTGAATTAATTAATTAAATAATTATTAAAAATTATTTAATTAATAGAAGAATATAATCAAACATAATTGAATAACTAAAATTATTCAATTATCAAAGGATGAGGATGAAGAGAAATGACGCTCGAAGGCTTAGGACATTTTTATGTGTCTACATTTTGTCCCTCTTTGTCATAATGCAACATGTCGCATTGTGACAAAGAAAAATAAGTCAAAGTCATGTCCCAGTGCAAAATAAGATGAGGAAGAATGATGAGGAGGGTAGCAGTATGCCCCCTCGAGAGGACAAATGGGCTCCAAGAACACGAATGTGCTCTCAAAATTGATGAGAAGACTAGAATATGAAGAGACAAAGAAATGTTAGTGCAAAAGATATGGATGATGATATGGATACCATGCCTATATGATATTATCTTGAGAGAATATGACAAGGTAGAAGGAGATGTATGTTAGTAAGACGAAAAAAATCCTTCAACACATTGTCATAGGACTACTAATTGTTGCTCTTAATCATCATTGGGAAAATTATCATGATGGCCAACAAACACCATGATATGATGTAAATCAAGGTGTGCAAGGTCATACCATCACTTGACATAAATAATCATAGACAAGGATGATCATGACTCATACTAAAAGGCATATTTGCCCCAGTCTTTTTGTCATAATCAACCACAGACAGTGAAAACAAGCAAGACAAATCATGAAACTTCATTACTCCTCTAAATCTTGTTGTTAGGACATCCTCGAGGAACTAGTAACATGAATGTCAAAAATACACAACAAACACTGTAAAATTAAATGCCAAGTGTTGTGAAGTGTTTGGATGTCAAAATGTCAAGTTTATCCAAAATGTTGAATGTCTTGGTGTTAAAGTGCCAGAGTTGAAAATGTAAAGATGCCAGATTAGTGTCAAGTTTAGGAAGGACACATCCTAAACAATGTCGAGATGTCAGACTCAGAAAGGACACATTCTAAATGATGTTGATGCCAGAGTGATACCAAATTCGGGAAGGACATGTCCCAAACGAGGTTGATGTCCAGATGTCGAATTGATGAAAAGTTCAGGAAGGACACATCCTGAACAATGTCAATGTCGAGATGTCAAATTGATGTCAAGTTTGGGAAGGACACATCCCAAATGATGTTGATGTCACAATGTTGGATTCAGGAAGGACACATCCTGAATAATGTCGATGCCAAGTTGATGTCAAGATTCGAGAAGGACACATCCAGAACAAGGTCGATGTCAAGATGCTGGATTCAAGAAGGACACATCCTGAATAATGTCGCTGTTGAAATGTCGAATTCAGGAAGGACACATCCTAAATAATGTTGATGTCAAGAGGAACATATCTCGAATGTTGTGAGAATCCTCAAAATGCCAGATGACTATGACGATGCCTAAGAAGGACACATCCTAGGGCATGATTAAATGACAGGCTACCCTTCAAAAGGACACATCTGTAGAGTAAGCAAGATTTGACGATTTTGTTGTTTTAACAAGGTTTGACTTAATTGTGACGAGGTTTGACCAAAGTTGACTGAATTTGCATGAATCTGATATGCCAAGGTGGTTGTCATATTTGATTGGAAAATTATCAAAGTTTGCTTGGGTAAATTGTCCATTTGAATTGTGGAAAAGATCATGATAAATTTGAGGTGTGTGAGAAAAATGTGCAATGAACCCTAATGGACTGACATAGTGTGGCCTAAGGGGCTCATCGACAGATGGCCTTGCCTACGTCATAAACTCAGAGACCTCGTAGTTCGACAATGACAAAGACTAATCAAGACTTGAATGGACGTGACTGTGTCGACTGACATGACTACTTTTTTGGAATTTTTGTGTTTTCTTCAGGACGCTTTTTGATTTTTAGGTCTTTTTTTAGGACATTTTCGAGTTTTAGGTCTTTTTTCAGGACATTCTATATTTTTAGGTCTTCCTTCAGGACATTTTTTGATTTTTAGGTCCTTTTTTAAAGACATTTTCTAATTTTTAGGTCTTTTTTAGGACATTTTTTAATTTTTAGGTCTTTTTTCAAGTCATTTTTCAATTTTTAGGTCTTTTTTAAGGACATTTTTCAATTTTTAGGTCTTTTTTCAGGACATTTTTTGATTTTTAGGTCTTTTTTCAGGACATTTTATGATTTTTAGGTCTTTTTTTAGGACATTTTATGATTGCATGTGAATGATTCCAATGATAGACATGATTGTGCCGCTAGTCAAGCTAAATACCAATTGACAGGTGATAATGAGGACATTGTTTGATGGGGGGGTTGCATAGCATAATTGGAATGACTTGTTTTCATGACTGAATTGGATGATGGAGCATCCTTAGACAATTGACAAGGGAAAACCAAGATAGGTGATAGACATGAAAGACTAATAGGTGGCCTTGGTAGGAGACATGCGACTAGAGGCATTGGCATATGATCTTCAAGAATTGTGTCACATAGGGATAATGAGGTTATGATAGAAATGACATGATGTTGCATGCATAGTTTGTGACCAAAGGATTGACATGTCAAGATTTTTCCCCAAAGCATGATTTATGTTTGCATATTTTATGTCAAGACCAAGGTAGGTGGGAAAATGGGTGGGGGAATGATATGGATTAAATGGACGAACGAAAATGTCATGAGGAAGTGCATGGGAGATGAAACGACTTGCCCCCAAGTGTAATGGTCCACATAGACAATTTATTTTACACATGACACCTGTTTGCCAAGTTTTCATCATGGTACTTATCCAGGGTGCCTGTTTGCCAGGTTTTCACCATTGGACAAATTTTTTCTCTTTACTATTTTCTTTCTTTCTTTTTCCTTTTTTTTTTCTTTTTTTGGTGTCAGCAAGACGCCTGTTTGCCAGGTTTTCATCAGGGTGACAATTTTTTTGTATTTTCCATTTTTTATTTATTTTTGATTTTTGGGATAGCCTGGATGCTTTAGATGACCACTGACTGTTTTGAATCCACTGATGGTGCAGGTGTAGAGACCGGTGCCATGATATGCCAATAATGTCCTTTCTGAAGTAGTTGGCTTGTCAGAATGATAGCACTTGCATACAACTGATTGATGTCATCATGATCCTTTTCAATACTAGATTTGGCCTTATCAATATACGCACATCATGATAGAGTACCATAATGGTCCTTGTGATAAAGAGTTGCTGCCAAGATGTGACAGATTTGTGATGTGGGATTTTTAGACTTTAGGCGAGATGTAGGAGTATGACGAATGATGTTAGACATGGAAGGATTGTTTGGATGTTTGGATGGATCACTCTTCCTTTTCCAAACTTGGGAGGGTGGGTGACAAAGTTTGGATTTTTGATTGAGATGGTGTTTGGAACCAACACTTGTATATGCCTTGCTTGATGACCATTTTGAAGGAGGTGGACATTTGTTATATGTGGGAGTCCTCTTGTCTTGTGGCTCCACATTGTAATTAACTTTTCCTTTTGACATATTTTCTTTGCGTGATCCACTTTTCTTTGGGATCCATTTTAATTTCATTTGTCCACTTGTCTTTTTGTCTAATTCGATGGCCTTTGACATTTGAATTTTGACTTTGTAATACTTTTGTTTTTGTTGGTTCCAAAGGGAAGGTTTAAGATGTTGAGAATGATGGTTTATGGTGTGGGTGGATGGGGTGTTGGCAGCAATCTTATGACAAGGATTTCTCATGGACTCTATTTTGACATTTATATCTGACATGGTTGCCCCCAGTATCGAGGAGGTTCCACTAACATCGTTTTATTTTTTAACTAAAGAATAGCTAAGAACTTGATGCCTATAATTTGTTTGAAGTTGTATTGGTTCTTGGATGCCTTGCTCATGTATGCCTAGTCCTTTGCCTTGATAATGCATGCTCTGACAGATTCTGTTTGCGATGGGGTATTTATTGTTTTGAAAGCAAGATGCTAACCCATCATGATGTATGTGGAAACTGTCACTTGGAATATTTTCGTTTACAAGAAAGCCTGCTCTAAGAAAGATAGATGACCCTAGTTGATAAAGTATCTTAGCTTCTGTTGGCCATATTTATGACTGATATCTTTGGTTTGATCTTGTGACATGTCAAGTTCAGATGATTCTATTGATGCTTCGAAGTCAATGTCAAAGCCATCGTTATGGTCAATGTCATGGAGTCCAATGAAGTCAACTATAGCTTGATCATTTGCAAATATGTCCATAATGGAAGACTCGTGTTCTTGAGGAATATCGTCTATGTGTGTCATGGAGGCAAGTGTCTCATCTTGGAAAGTGTCGATAGTTGGGGCCTGAATAGGGTCATCAAGTGTTTGATCATAAATGGTGTAGAGATCAAGGAGTGGATCGTTTTGGACTTCTTGGTCAATGGTAGGGTCTTGGTCAAAGATGGGGTTGTGTGGATGATATAATTGGGATTGAAATATTTGTCAAGGGTAGGTGTATTTTGGATGTCGTGATTGTTTTGAAGGACTTCTTGAATGGAATTTAAGATAGGGTCATGGGATGGACTACCTTGATCTTGACATGAACGTGACATTATGATGTCATGCTTTGGGCTTTCATTTTGACATGTATCCTCAAGTTTAGACAATGGGATTTAACTTTGGACAATGATAGAATTTTCATGACTAAATGTGGCTTGTGAGGGAGTGACTTGAAAAGGATTAATGGATGAAGGACTAGGATAGGACATGGAGACTCATAATGGACTAGAAGATATTTGGTTTCCCTTGTCAAGGATAGGATAAGGTTAATAACTGGACATGTGTTGGAGATTAATGATAGGATTTTTGTTAAGTGATTCTTGATAGTGAGGGTTGATGGATGGAGGACTTGGGCTGATGGGTTGTCAGTAGGAAGGGTACATAGGTGATGTTGGTCTCAAAGTATTAAAGTCAAATCCATGTGGTAGTTTAACCCCTTTTTCCAAAAGCATGGCTAGATACCTTTGAGGGTCATGTAGGACTAAGTTTTCCACAAATGAAGCTACATTAGGATTTTGTGCTGTAGCTTCCAAGTCTTTAACATAGACTTGTCCATTTTGGTCTCTTTGTATGAATGGTTCAAAAAGGTTTTGTGATGAAGATGGCATGCTCATGGAAGATTGTGTGTTCATGTTGTGAAATAGGTCAGAAAAAATCAAGTGTTGGTTTGTGTCATAAGTGTTATTTTCAATGTTGGGATTAGTGTTGGTGTTGTTGTCAAAGTCTTGTCCAAAGTCTATCATTTGTCTTTTTTTTTCTTTGAAGTTTTGTTTCGACCATCAAGGAAATTGCTCAAATGAAGATGATGACAATGCAAGTATGACACTAGTCTATGTTTTTGTCTTTTTGTGTGATAATGGATGACAATGCAAAGAGATGATAATGCAAGTATGTCAAAAGCTAAGGTGACTAGGATGATGATGTTGACTTTGATGACAATGATGATTAGGAAAATTGCAAGGTCAAGGTGCAAAATGAGGACTAAGATGATTATGTCGACTAAAGAGGCAACTAATGCAAAGTCTAGGTTCAAAATAACAACTAGTATGAATAATGTTTTTGTATTTTTTTGGGAATAAAGTATGCAAGGTATAAACTAGAATGCAATTTGGAGAAAAGGATACCTAAACACTCTAAGCTTAGTCTTTGTTTTTGATTTTGGTTACCAAAGGAATTGTTGAAAATGACAAAGTGACAAGGTCAAGATGACTAGTGAGTTTTTCTAACTAGACTGCTTAGTTAGAAATTCTCACAGAAGGGACAATGATTGAAAAAAGGAATGATGATTAAGTCCAATATAACCTAGTTTCGAAAGCAATGATTTTGCAAATTGTGATGAGGTTAACCTAATGCAAAGTATGCAAAAATGAAAAGCTATGGTCAAGCTAATGCCTAATGTATGCAACTAAAATTTGAAAGACAACCTATGGTCAAGAATACAAACTAATGGTTGAATAATGATGATTTTGAGCAATTTCAAAGCTGATTTCTGACAGAGACCTCTTAGAAAAAATGTTTGACAACAGGCTGAGACTTTTTTTTTTATGTTTTGTTGAAAAGTTTGAGTTGTCTAAGGTTGATTGTTTGTGTCCAGATTTGTAAATGTTGTGTATATTGTTTGAAAATCTAGAAAACACTTGACAAGCATAATGTTTTGGTGTATACAAATACATATGAGACAAGCACAATCCTAATAGGCCAATAGGCCAAGGGTTTGTATACTTGATATAGTCCACTGATATACCCCAAATTGGTGCTAAACACCTTTCCTTCTTGAGAGCATATAGCTTAGAAGTTTGGTGGCACTAGCTCCCTTCCACGACTCATTAACATCATTCAGGCACACCAACTTCAGATTCTTGGGTAGTCACTTCCCAAGGACTGCTATCTCTACTCAAGGGAGTCAGTAGTGAGTATCTTTGGGCATGATACTGTACCCTGCACTATACCAAGCAACGACTGAAAATGGTTGGCTTCTAAAACAATAGGTGTCTAGTAAGGGCATTATGTTTGTAGGGCATGATCCATGCGGCAAGAGTCCCCTTTCAGATCCATCTCATCAGAACCATACGCGTGATTCTTGGGCTTTCCCCAAGAATCCACTTTTATATACCGGCTGGAAGTCCCTCGAGTTCAGGGTGCTACCGGTCTGAGTCGTCCTAGGGTAAGTGCTTTTTCCCACCAGAACAGGCCCAAGTTCTAGAGTTAGTAACAATTTCTCTTACACCCAGGATCACCCGAAAGTGCAAGGGGGGAGGATACTTTGATTACTAAGTCTTGAGGGTGACAAAAAATAAGGTGGGTCTGGTTTTCTGATCACCTAGTTTTCACAAGGTGAGAGCATAATCACCTACCACCTTTAAGCACAGTCAAACAAAATCAAACACATGTTTATTTTAATGCACCAATGGAAGTGTTTTTTAAACTAGACATCACAAACACATTGTTTTAGAAATGAGTCTTCGACTAACGGAGCTGCAAAACCACAAATTAGTAGTTTCATAAATGTCTTGGACCAACAAGAAAGCTACAAAAAACTAAGTTAGAGCAAGAGATTAAAAACCAAACTAAAACTTAAAAGTTAGTACATAACTAAACTAGAAAATGAAGAGACTAAACTAAACTAAGAAAAAGAAGAGACTAAACTAAACTAAGAAAAAAAATTAAAGAAAACTAAAAACTAAGAGCTTAATTTTTTTGTTGCTCCAAAAGAAGTAGTTTTTGGGAGCCCCACTCCAAAGCCACACGCTATAAACAGAAGATTAGTAAACAAACAAAAAAAAAATTGAATGAAAACAAAAAACTAAAATAGTGATAACTTTCTCAAAACTAAACAAAATTTTAAACAGTATATATCTATGGAAAGCTAAGACATAGACCTTTAAAACCCAGATTTTTTTTTGCAAAATCCTGCAAGACAAAAATGTTATAAACAAAAGAAAATTCGGATTTTAACAACTAAATCTTAAAAAACCGCAATCACTAAAACAACCATTGCTTTCTCAAATCATAACAAAATTTTAAACCGTTTAAAGTTCCAGAAAGTTGAGAACGAGGCCTACAAAACCCAGAAAAAATTTTAAAATATTTTATGCACCGTTTTTTCTGTGCTCCAAAGAAGATGACGAGATTTTATATGAATTTTTGGCTATAATCTGCAAAACAACAAAAATAAACAAGAACACACAAATTTCTCTACAAAATGTTAGGTTCACCAATGTGAGATAAAAATTTATGTTTGATTAGGTTAGAATTTCTAAATCTAAAAAATCCAAAGAGATAATGGAGAGCAAAGGAGAAAACATGAAAATAAATGAAGAAAAGTTACCCAAATCTTCAATCTCCATGGCTGACCTCCATTACACCTAGCTTGCTGCAAGTTGAAGAGTGCCCTCAGATTCTTCGAGCAAATTTAAGATTATGCCATGTCCTACACAAGTGTTGAAGGATTTTTCTATGCAAAATGACTCTAAATGACTAAGAGAAGCTCTAAGTATGTGTAAAAATGGATGAAAACAAAAAACCCAGAAAGTTCACATGAATGCTTGAGAGAGAGAGGAGGAAGAAGAAGAAGACCAAATGAATTCGAAATTTCCATTTTATAAGAAAAGGAAATTTTGAATGGACGTATGAGATTGAAGGTCGAATTGACGGTCCAAAATTGATGCACCAAGAATATGCCATGCATGGCAAAAACTATGACGCCAATGGTTATGACAGACATGCAAGACATGCAGGCTATGATAGACATGCAGACTATGACATGAAATAATGAAAGGGTATCTTTGACCAAGTGGAGGTGCATAAATAATTTATTTTAAATAATTTATTCAAAATGGAGGAAAATGACAAGATGCAAATAAATAATTTATCCAAATTATTTATTTAGATAAAATGAAAAGAAGAGCATTTAATTAAATTTATCAATTTAATTAAATGGAGAGATGAAAATTAGACCTTAAATAATTAATTTAGATTAATTATTTAATAGGGAAGGTGGCATGGGATAGTTAAATAATTTTAATAATTATTTAACTATAGAAGAATTAAAGGACCATGAATAGATAAATAATTAATGGTAATTATTTAACTATAGATGAAAGGTGACAAAATAATTAAATAAATAATAATCTATTTAACTATTGAAAGAGGGAGAAATTAGTGACACAATTAGTTTGTTTAATCGGTCAGGATAGAATAAAGATTAGAAAGTGAATTAATTAATTAAATAATTATTAAAAATTATTTAATTAATAGAAGAATATAATCAAACATAATTGAATAACTAAAATTATTCAATTATCAAAGGACAAGGATGAAGAGAAATGACGCTCGAAGGCTTAGGACATTTTTATGTGTCTACAACAGGTACCACCCAGGGGTATAGAAGAACAAAAAGGACAACTCCTAAGGAGCCATTGGAGTTTTTCCCTCCCAATTTTGGAGAGGAGCTTGATCAAACAATTCCTACTCAGGATGTTCCTGAATCACAAGGATAGAAGGCCACAATAGAAGCTGGAGGGGAGGCTTCATCTCAACCTAGTGTTTCAACAATTTCTAGAGGTGAAACCTCAACTCAATTTCCTCTTACAGAGAAAACAATTAAGGAGATGCTTATTGGAAGCCTACATAAGGAGGTTGAATCATTAAAGGGGAAGGAACTGGAGGTTGAAATTCATGATATTGATATAGATTCTGAGGCCACCCAATCTGACAAGGAAACTCATGTGGTTGCATCCAATGAAGAAACTGAAGATGTGGGAATTGAACATGTACTTACTCCTAAGGAACAATGGAATTTTTTTGAAGATGCCAAAAGGGAAGCTGATGCCGAAGCACAAGTTGAGTCACTTGCTACGCAACACGAATCTAAGGCTAAAGCTAAAGAAGAAGAGCTAGTATGAAAACAAAAAGAGAAGGAAGACTTTTTGCAACAGCAAAAAGAATAAAAGTTGAGGATTAAGGAAGAGAATGATAAAATAGCCTTGGTGCAGAAAATTCATGAGCTTGAGGAGGAGAAAGCTCAAAAAAGAAGAGAAAAAGAAGCTCTTGAGGCCAAGTTCAAGGCTATTGAGGAAGCTAGAAGAAAGAAGGATGAGGAGGACCTCTTGCTTAAGAAGTTGGAGGCAGAAGCACTCGTAAACATGAGCAAGAATCTTAGGAAGCATGGGATAAAGTCAAACAATTGGAGAAGCAAAGGGAAGATATGTTAAAAGAGAGAGAGGATCTATTAGAATAACAAAGAAGATTAGAGGAGGAAAAGGAGAAGGTTGAAGTTGAAAGGATTGAAAAAGAAGTTGTAGAAAGGGAGCAACAATAGGTACAAGAGGTTGATTCTCAACCTAAGACCACCATTCTGCAACCTCTTTTCTCTACCATTGCTACTTCTTCTACACAAGTGATAACTCCTCTTGCTGCTCCAACATGGTTGCAACTCAACCTTGAAAGGAAATAAATAGTCCAACCTCAACCCTTTAATTGGGAAGACATGATGAAGGAAATAGAGAAAAAGAGGCCCAAGAAAAATGCTAGGGTCCTCCATTCCACAAAGCTAATAGATGTAGGTGAAATCATAGCTAAATGTGTCATCCCAATGATAGACAAGGATAGGAAAGATATGCAATTGGCTGATTATCAGTTGGGTATGGTTAATTTGGAGAAGCCAACAAGAAATCAGTAGATGAACCTTATTGATATAGTGGAATCCTCCACCAAATCCAGGATGATAAAGGATAAATAAAGAAAAGATGAGCTTAAGGCTCGATTAGACCAATTGCATAGGTTTATGAAGCATGTATCTACCCCAGTTTCTTCTCAACCTGCTGCTCTAGAAGCACCAATTTTTTTGAGGAAAAAGGAGGCTGGTGATCTTGTGCAGATGATGAGTAAGGTTGGAATGCTTGACAGGTGGATAGATCGGTTGAACCAAGAAGTGGATGGACTACTTGTTGATAGTTATAGGGCACATGAGGGTGCATTGGAGTTGGTTGAGGATATGAATTCCCATGTTGATGTCTTGGGGAAACAAGATGAGTATGGAGAGCATACTAAGAAGCTGAAAGACATCAGTAAGTTTCCAAAACAAACTCTCTTGGAACAATCTATCCTTGATGAAGATAATGTGGACTTTATTGACAAGAAAATCAACATTATTAGGTTTAATCCCACATTCATTTATCAACATAGAAATGAAGTTCAAGAAACTAGTAAAGATCTGAATGAGCAGATTGATGAGTTGGAAGCAATGATTTCCATGTTGGTCAATATAAATATCCCTATGAAAGAAGGTCTTCCTCTAGGAAAATTAAAGGAAAAGTGGAATAATAGGTTTGAGGAAGTGATGTAGAAAGAGGAGGATGGTGATGAGTTGTTACTTGATAGAGTCATGGATATCAAGGATGAAGTTAAGGTTGCTAGCAGGAAGTTGATTAAATTGAAAGATATGCAAGAGTTTGCTTCTACATAATTGAAAAGAATTAAATTTGAATATGATTAGGTAGATGGGCCTGATGGGTAAAAGCACAAAGTCGTGTCACACTTTCAACCAACTTATCAACACAACTGAATTTAAGTATTTCTAACTAAAAATCAATTTTGGTCAAACATATGATCTAGTAAGATTCATTCTAGCTAAGTTAGATACTTCCAAAAAAAATTCAACTAAAATTGTTGGCTAAAAATATATGGAGCACCACTTTGAGTTTAATTTACCAAAAAAATAAAATTATTTGAAAAACTTGAAGTTTCAATAACTCCTACTAATGTAATAATATTTTTTTTTAAATATAAAATTACCCTTTTGTAGATCCATAGGTGTAGTTTTCAAAAATATATTTATTTTAATAGTTTAATTATTATTGATATTTTATTTTTTATTTTTATTAAAAGTAGGTTATCAACACAAAATATATGGTTAATTGCCATGCCAAAGAAAAATACTAAAATTTATTCAAAAAATTTGAAAAAAATATGATGCACTAGATAAAAGAATCTTTTTCAAGATGGTATAATTTTTTTTCCATTTTAGATAAGTATTTAATATGAAAGTTGACATCCGATGGAAGCAGTTATTTTTGGATTCATGCACATTTTAATATTTATTTAACAATATATCTATTATCAAAATTGGAAAAAAATATATCCATGTACCAAAGTTTCAAGTTATAAATATACACAAAAAATTTGAAAGAAAAAAAAATTACTATAAAAAGTTTAACATCTCATTTAACTTCATTTTTTAGCATTTTATCAACAACTAATTTATAGTGTTAATTTATTAAAATACTAGTTTAAAATAAATTTTTTAATTTTTTTAAAAATATAAACATAAAATATACTAAAAAATACATATTTTACTAGTTTACATCATTTCAAAATTCAAAACATATATGCCATTTTTTAGTGATTCAAGTTTAAAAGTTGGATCAGTGTTGGTTGTTTCCTTTATAAAGTGTGAAATGGGTTTGTGCTTTTACCCCGATAAAGACATACTCCAACAAGTGTTCACTAGCTATGATGAATACCTTCTTGAGCAAAGTACACAGGAATGAGGTGGCAATGGAACGTTATGTTCCTAATGGATAGTTCTCTCTTTTTTTTCTCCCCTGTTTTGTAGGATCTAGACATGAGTTTAACTAAAAATCCTCCAGTAGTTCTACCTTCCTCCTTTGGGTGTCAGATTTTGGTAACAAATCCATCAACAATTGAACTAAAGATCAACCAGCATAGTCACTTCATGCAGTTCTAGTTCCTTAATTAGAGGATCTCAATTTTTTATTGAGAGGAATTAATGCAAGGCTTGCCTATATGTAATTTTGGGTTACATTTTGTAAAGGTCAACTGATCGAAGAAGGATTAGCCACCTGGTGAGATAGTAGATAGTGTTGTCATAGTTTTAGGATTTTATAAGTTTTCAAGAAAGATACTTTGAGAAACTTTTTTTTTACAGCTTTTATGCAAGGATACTTAGATACTTTTAGAAGTTTTCAATATAGTTTCATGTTACTTTCAAGTTTAGTAGTTAAGGGATGATATTAATGAATCATAGGAATTCGTATGCTGGTGAATGTTGTGCATAATTGTTTCTTATTTGATGCAAATCAATAGAAGAATTCAGATCTAAGACTATTTCGTTGAATTATCTATGAATGGAATTTATTTATATCTATTGATCTATTAGTTTTGACAATGAGTTGGTGATGTGTTTTGATTTTGGAGATGAAGCTTTGATGAATGGTTATGGTTATTGAATGTTGCACTATGAATGTATGCAATAGGTCATGCTATGGATTGCATCATTTTTGTAGTTTTGGTTACTTGAGGAAGCACTCATTGTTAACATACATAGCTGGATGTGAAGAGATTTATATTCATATTTTTTTGTTCTAAAGCCCTGTTCTATCCTTTTCTATTTATTTATATTCCCTCCCAAATGTAGGTTAATTCATATGATGTAGTTTGTATTCCTCTATACCAGTAGGCCCCTTGAATATTATAGTTGCATTGGACATTGAATCACACCAGCACAGTTGAGAACCAACTATAAGGACCTTGGAAGATAGGTGGTTTTAGATCAGTTATCTTTTTCAAGAGAAATAGGATAGAAATATTTTGTTTAATTTTGTTATGCTAAACTGACCATCAACACTTCTTCCTATTTCCAACCCATTCCTGATGTCCGACTCTCTCTGTGTTTTTTAGGTTTTGAACTTTTGACCGTGACTTTCACTTAGAAATTTTCAAAGTTCTTGTTTCATTTCAAGTCCTAATTTCGACTCCTTGCTTTGTCTTGTCTTTTTTTTGGTTTCAAACCACAGACTGTCAACTGAACTTTGCACTTTTTGGGAGATCAATCTCCTTCCATGTCCCAATCTTGACCCCCGCTTGTCTTCATTTTTGCAACCTCGCATTTATGATGACCGTCTCAATCTCGAGGCCCATCTAAACTACATTTAATGTTTAACCATTTGTACGTGAGAACCGGTTTTTATTTTGTCCTCCCTCAAACTTCATCCATTCTTCCTTGAACAATTTGATGGAGTGAATGAGAGCAATGCTAAGCTAAGGCTTGGTGATGTGCTTCAATTTTTTGTCGTGTTGTCAGAATTCTTGGTTGCGTTTAGAGGTTGGTGTTTTGCTTGCATTGTCTTTCCTTGTCTTTGTTTTTCTTGCATTTCCTTTGGGTGTTTGTTGCTTTGTTGCTTTCTTTCCTCTCTCACTCCTAGTTTTTCTTTCTCCATTCTTTAACCCTTTGGTACATTGGATGTGTTTTGGTGTTTTTCTTGCCTTGTTGCTTTTTAATTCTTGATTCCCGCATAGATTTCAGAGTCAGGAATTGAACCCCACTTAGGGTTTTTTGTTTTGTTTTTAGGTCTAGGTTGCTTCACTTGTCTGATCCCGACTTTTGATATCTTATCGAGATTGAGCATTGAATTGGTACCATGGAATACTAAAAAGGTTTTTGATAAAGTTTTATTCCAAGTCCCAATTCAGATCCTGCATTACAGTTGGGATCAGAAGTCGAGTTGACACCAAACCTTGGCCACATCTTTAAGTATTATGGCCAGACGAAGTCTTGATCCCAATTCCCAATATCTTATATGGATCAGAACTTGGGTCTTTCCTATTCCTAGCTTACATATATAAGGCCTAGTACACAATGAAGTCCCAATCCTGATTCCCGATATTTTATGGGGATTGGAACTCAGTGAGCTACTTCCACCTATTCGTCACTTTGGGTATAGGTTTTGAATCATGACCCAATCCCAACTTTCGATTCAACATCAGGATTGGAACTCAGCATAACCCCTTCATTGACTCCATTGATTAAAGTGTTTCTACCTAGCGAAGTTTTGATCCCGATTCTCAAACACTGTGGGATCAAGCCATGGAATTGCACTTAACTTCTTCATCAACATTAGTATAGGTTCTAAGTCAAGACCCGATCCTGACTTCTGATAGTTTAATTTTGTGCTTAAAATAGTCAATTTCTTGGTTCTGTCCTGAATCCAAAACCCAAGGATGTTCAATTAACTTGTTGGATGGGATTTTAAGCTTGGCTTAATGTTGATACAATATTAATTCTTGTGTTAAATTTCTTTTCATATGCCTTTTCTTTTATTTGATAATTGTCAGTAGTGTAAGATAATTAACAAATGTATGACTCAGAGGAAGAGGTGCCCACTAAAGGAACATCTAAGGGAATAAGGCTAAAGAGATTAAGACTAGAACAAGTGCCTTTTACAATGAATTATAAATTCCAAGGGAACTTGGTACCATCTATGTTTGGGTCCATGGTTATGAACATTACTAACACACTGGTAGGACACATTGATTTGGAGCAGTTTTGCACAGATACGTACCTTTTTAGAGGATGTTGCTCCAAGGGAAAAGAGGATTGCAAAGTCTGGGCTAGCTCATGTAGCTATTTTTCCTATTGTCGTGCAGTGTCCTGAGTTCATTCTAACTACTACACAAACATATAATCCTACCCAAAGGCAATTCTTTTATGCACAAGGCAATATAATAATTGGTCTAACTCTAGAAATGATTAGACACATTTTTGACCCTCTTCCTCATCCCAATCTTAAGATCATGACCGAGGATGAAGCACTTGATATTTGGGAAAAGGACATGGAAGGAAACAAAAGGTTAATTAATAAAAAGTGGTTTAAGACAAAAAATAATTCAGTGAAGAAGCCGCCAACTAATCCCAAAAGATTAGACTTTTATGAGAATATAGGAGACATGATTACATTGTTGGCCAGAGTATTTGGAAAAAAAAATCTTTTTGAGCACTAGATGTTCCCATTTATCCAATTGATTCTAGAAAGGAAGAAATATTTAGATTGGGGAAAGATAATTTATGATAATATACATAACCAACTGCCAAAAGTGGCAGAGACCAAGACATTTTAGTGTTGCAAGGATGTGATAGTTTCTTGGGTTGAACACTAATGGGCCAATGGATGATGGCCCAGATCAAAAGAAGGTATGGGAATATTATGAACAACGAGAGCTCAAGGAGGCAGAAAAACATTTTAAAAGAGAACGATACATTTTTGTATGTTGTTATCAATCAGCTCACAGATGAAATTAGTTTTAGATTTTCATTGGAAGCTATAGAATTCATTCAAGAATCGGGATATTGGTTTATTCAATACCCTAGGTATACTTATTTCATATTATTTAGTTATGATGGCCATCCTGTTAAATTTCCAAGGTGTTGTGGTGATAAGTGGGTTTTAATGGAGTTTGCTCGATAGGCTGTAGAGGTGAATGCTAAATTTTCTACACAACATAAGACTATTTGTCATTCTCTCCCCATGCAATTGGGATTCTACTCTTATTCTTCTTCAATAATGGCTAAATTAGAAATAGAGGAATTTTAGGCTCTAAATTTATAGTAGCATACTTTCAAAAAATCCTTTGATCCAAGGAGAAAAATGTATGGGCTTTACACAGTCCAATTTCCTCATCATCAGCCACTTCTTGAGGATTTTTGGTCCAACCTTCAAGATTAGTTTGAAGGAAAAAGGGGTATGAAAGATTAAGAATTCCCCAAATGAGAGACTTTGAGGTTAAGAAAAATATTCCAGAAGGCACTAATGATGATGGGATCACACTTGATCCTGGATATGAAATGGATAAAGTGGCTACTAAGGATTTGGAGCCCATCAATTGGGCAGAAAAATAGGAAACAAAGATCCATAAAATATCACAACGAGTGGTCAATAGAAGTTTGAAATGGATTGAGCTTCGGTTAAAGCAGCCAAGAGTCAAGGATTCAAAGAAAAGAGGTTCTAGTAGTGAACCTACCTCTTCTACAAAGCCAAAATAGTATAAAATATTGAAGAAAGGTGTTGCATTGGTGGAAGCAGCCACAAAAGAGCCTCCTCAAACATAAGAAGAAGAGATTACCTTGCAACAGATTGATGAAGCCTTACAGAGATCTAAGGGTACTTATGTAGTAGCTACTACTGGGGTTATTTTAGGCCTTGGTGCCACACACTTAGACACTATATATCTTGGAGAATAAGGTACTAAGGAAGGTGCTAAAGAAGGTTCTTTTTTTTTCCCTCCACGAACTAAGTATACCACTCCTGTTGTGCCATCAACATCAGGAACAATAGTTGTTGAGGAGGAGAGGCCTCCTATGATTGAAGTAACAAAATCACCTGTCTCCTCAGACTAAGAAATAACTCCTTATAGGAAGGAGAAAAAGCAGAATGGGAGGAGTACTTGGAGAAGGTTGAAGAAGAACTAGGAGAAGAAGAAACTGGATTTGAGGTTGGAAGCCTCTACAGTGAGGAATTGGGGCTGAATCAAGTTTTGGCCAAAAAGGAGCAAGACAAATTAATGGAAAGTGCCCAAAGGTTAGCTGTTGAACAAGCTAATCAAGAAGAAGAAGAATAGAAAAGAAAAATTGAAGACCTAGTTTGAGAGAAGGAGGCTACTGAGGCATTGAAGAAAGCTGAACAAGAGGCTCTTGAACGTGAATTGGAGCACCAAAAAAGGGCTGAACAAAAAAAGGCAGCAGAGGAAGAACTTCATGCAAAATATTTTGAACAATAGAGGCTAAAGGATGAAGAGGAGGCTACAAGGAAAGAGAAATAAATGAAGAAGATAGAAGAGATTAGAGCCCAAAATGAGAAAATAAAGTAGGAATAGTTGTAGAAGGAACAAGAACAATAACAAAAAGCTTCTTCTCAACAAATTGTTGAGGTAACTTCTTCTACACCTCCATCAGTAACACCTCCCATTGTTCAACAAGTAACCGCTCAGCTAGCTGCACCCACTTGGTTAATGCTGAATTTAGAAAATAGGAAAGAGGTGCAAGCTCAACCTGTGACGTGTGATGAAATGGTAGCAAAGATTGACAAAGTGAAATAGAGGAAGAAGCCTCGTGTTGTGCATTCTACAAAGTTAACTGATGAGGGAGATTTGATAGCAGAAATTTCTACCCCTATTGTTGATAAGGATGATAGAGAATTGTAGCTTGAGGATTATCAGATAAGCACTATTAATCTAGGGAAGCATACTACAAATCAACAAATAAACCTGATAGATATTGTTTCCACCACCACCAAGTCAAGGTTAATTAAATATAAGCAAGCCAAAGATGAGCTTAAGGATCAATTGGGGAAGATGAAATATTTTCTGAAGGAGTTAATTTCATCCAATCCTAAGTAACCCACACCATTGGAGATCCCTGTTTGATGAGCCGAAAAGAGGTGGATGTTTTGAGTGAAATGAAAAAGAAGGCCACATGGTTTAATAATTGGTTTAGTGATTTCAAGTTTGACATGGATAAGTTTCTAGATGAAGGTTTTAAACATTATATTACAGGTCTTACTTTGGTTAAAGCAATAGAAGAATCCATAGGGAAATGGTGAGAAGAAGAAGAGAAGCTCATATAGTACTTAGGAAAGTTGAAAGTGATTGTTAATATTTCTAATGAAGAATTGGTCTAGTCATATATTTTCAGTGATGAGAACCCTGAATATGTTTCTAAGTCTATTAATGTATCTATTTTCAAAACATAGAATATTCTTGAACAAAGAATAGCCATGCTTAAAATCATTCATGAGATATGGGAACATGCACATATTTAAGGAGATTGTTTCAAAACTTATTGATAAAACTTTACTCCTAGATCAAAGACTTGAATCAATGGGAGACATAAAAGATGCTTGGCAGGAAATAATTGATAAAATGTTGAAAGGAGATAATACAGAGTTAGCACTCATGAATAGGCTGTTGGATATCAAATGTGACATGCAGTGGGAAATCATAGACATCGATCAACTAAGAGAAATTGTTGATGCAACGAAGAAGAAATTTTTAGAATCAAAATTTAAAGTTGACTAGGTCAAAAGACCTGATGATGATACATTGAAACAAATTTTCTCCAATTATGAATAGTATCACGGTATTCCTCATGAGGAGGATAAGTAATTCAGGTGCCTTTTTGTGATAGCAACATTTCTGTGGAATTTTTTGGGCAAATGGATGACTTTGGGTCAATGTTGGTGAAGTCAGAGGTAATGCATGGTGATCAACAAAGGACGAAATCAGAACTCACAGTTTTGAGTTATGGTGGAGAAGTAGATGGTGTGCCTTTTTTAGCTCCTACAATTTCAACAGAGACAAACAATTGGAGTTAACTAGGCATCCCTATAATTGTGGATTTGGGCCCCAGATCTTAGATTGTGATTTTTGATAGGAGGAATTGATGCTAATTTTTTTCTATATTTTAGAATTCTCTCTTCTTTGTAAAGGTTGGCTAATTGAATTCAGATTGGATGCCTAAGGAGATTAGATACAATTTATAGTTTTTACAACTTTTATGCAAGATACTCAGACACTTTTCATAGTTTTAATGTAATTACTTTTTATTTCAAAGTTTGCTAGTTTAATGATGATGTTGATAAACAATGGTAATTCATATGCTAGTGAGCATTGTTGTGCGTAAATGTTTTTTATTTGATGTAATTCAATAGAAGACTTTGAATTTAAAACCATTTTATTAAATTATCGGTGGATGATATTTCTTGATACTTCTTGATTTATTAATTTTAGTAATGAGCTTGTAGTGTTTCGTTATTGAAAAGTAAAAAAAAAGTGATGATGAATGTTTATATGCTCTAAATCTGCACTGTTAATGGATGCAATGGTATGAATTGTTTCATAAATTGTGTTATTATACAGTTCTGGTTAGTTAGGAAAGTGCTCATTATAAAAAGTGTATGTCTAAATTAAAAGAAATTTGTGTTCATGTTTGTTGTCCTAATCCTTGTTTTATCTTTTGTTGTTTATTCAAACCCCCAAATGTTAAATTGCTTTGTACCACCCAGTTTGTATTCATTTATCAGCAGGCCCCTTAAATATTATGGTTACATGAACCACTGAAGGATAACAACACAGTTGAGAACCAACTACAAAGACCTTGGAAGATAGGTGGTTTTAGAGCATTTATCCTTTTTAGGAGAAATAGAGTAGAAATATTTTGTTTTAACATTATTGTGTTACTTTTGACCATCAATAGAACTGGTGCTAGAAGGAGGGCACAAAAGAACAAACTGGAGTGAATTTGGTCCTTTTCAAAAAATAGGTTTGAAAGAGTTCTCAAATCTCCTACAAATCCAAAACCATTAGCCAAACTCCAAACCTTGATTAGACCTAGGGCACATAGGATTTTATCCCACCACTGTTAACACCACCACTCATTCCACCTAGATTTCCATTAATCCCACAACTAACACAACCAAATCCACCACCATCCATGGTGTTCTTTGTGAATAATCCTTTGCCATTGGGAACTATTCCTAGTGGCATACATGAAATGCCTAAGCATCCAAAGAAATTTTTCCCTAAGTATGCAGATGGAGAGTCACAAAGTGCCAAAGAGCACATACAGGCATTCAAAGATGCATGTACTCAGGCTCAAATAGCTCATCATAACATTGCATGTAGACTATTCCCCTATTCACTGGGAGATATGACCTACAATTGGTACCTAAACTTACCTACTAGATCCATCTTGAGTTGGAAAAACTTAGAAGATGCCTTTATTAATCAATTTTGGGTCTGTCAACCCTACCATCTTATACCACCAATTTGTAAAAATAAAGAAGGAACCACACAAACCATTTCCTTAGTTTAATACATGATTCCAGAGGATGTACGGGCAGTTACAAGACCTATACTTGGTGGTTGAGAATATCACCATCCAGGAATACTTAAAGGTCAGAGACCTATTGATCGACTTATTTATGCAAAGCACCTACCTTACACTGGACATTAATTCCCTATCTAAGGTGAATCACATGTCCATTAAATTGTAGTAGTAGATAAGTTCACAAGTAAGGGGTTTAGGGGGATTTTCCTCCCTTAGGATATCCTCAGATACCTTTCCAACCCCTCTATTCAATACAGTCTCGGGGATGTCCCACTCTTCATATGAACCTTTGGTTGAGTTACAAACTCCACTCCTACAAACATTCTTTAATAGTGGTACTCTAGATTCCTCCCAACAAAATCAAAATTCTCATGATCATGCTGGAGGGTCTAACCCCATGACACATTCATCGGCTATAACTACTACAAAAAGTGAGTGTACGGCTCATTTGACAATAGAGTTAATAACTCTAAAGAAAATTTTATCCCAAGGGACTAATGAGATGGAAAAAATCAAGTTTAACCCCCCTCAAAATCAAAATCAAAATCAGAATTAATAGAATCAGGGAGGGTATTCCAACCAACGTAATTATTCCAACTAGAATGCCAATCAAAATCAAAGGAATTTTTAAAGTTAGATCTTCCCCAACCAAAACTATCCAAACCAAAATAGGGAATAGAACTAGAGGCCTAATAATAATAGGAAATGGAACACTGGACCAAACAATAGAGGGTTCCTCACAATTATCAAGCCAGCAAAGATAAAACACACAATGTAAATGTTGCAGATATGAACTTCATGACTAACTAGTGTAGGTTGCATGACACTGTATCACATTCTAAAGTTAATTGCCCAAAGATGGAAAAAGTGGTAAGATTGCACAAGCTAACACCTAAACACTCTAGGGTAATCCCAACAAAGGTGGTGGATCTGTGGATACAACCATGACTTATGAGATCTATGATGATGGATCTCATTTCCCTAGGAAAGGGGAAAATGAACCAGAAGAAGATACCTATGACGCTCAGGCTTTCCAAACCAAATGAGGTCATTTTATAAGAAATTAGAATAAGGGGTTGTTCACCACATCTACCCCTCCTAACACCATGGTTCCCCCTAACTAGAATGTTGACAATAATCTGCCTCCACTGAAAGGCCTACCTAAATTTCAAAATAAAGCTAACTCTGCTTTTGTTCCTAAATATTAGATGAAATATGACATGGAATTCGATTTCATTTCAAAAATCTAGAAAAAATACCTCTCTATCATTCTTCGACATCCTGAAGTGGTGCCTTGCCTAATGCGACATTGTGTTAAAGGCTTCAGAGAAGGAAAATTGGTCAAAAGGAAAGAATAAGGTGACTCCAGCTACTAACATGAACGTGGTCATGTACAAAGGTAAGATGGGGACCCCCCATTTATTTTAAGCCTGAGAATCTTCCAAGAATCTACATAATTTCCTTTTGGATTTTGGAGCCTTAGGTAATGTTATGCCTTTCTCTATTTGCAAAAGGTTGAGTTTAAGTCTAGTTCAAACTCATAAGAAAGTAATACAGTTAGAAAAAACTAAGGTTAATGAGGTAGGGGAACTAAAAAATGTACATGTGCAGATTGGATCAGACCCACAGATCTAGACCTATATGGATATTTAGGTAGCAGATATCCATGAGACATATGGAATGCTCTTAAGCCAGAACTTGATGAAAATAATTGGAGGTTATCTCTCCTTGGATTTCTCACACATGTGGCTGCCATGAAAAGGGGTAGGAACTCAAAGTAGGATCGAAAGTGAGCCCCGTCTAAATCGTATGATCACATAGTATGGCTGTCCTAACGAAGTAGACTACTTTGAAACTGGGATAGGAGTGTATTGGAGGGAAGAAATCATGACCTTTCCAATGTTTAATCTTGATAGCCTACAAAATCTAGAGCACACTGACCCTATGACCACTATCAACTAGCAAGTTTAAATCAGAAAATTGCAACAAGATAGGCTAGATTTGGGAGAGGAGGTTGATTTATGGAGTTTGTTACTCTCGAACTGGTGCAGGGTCCATTACTAGAACCATTCTGAGTTGATGTGCCAACCTTGTATAGACATTTTGAACCATGTTTGTTAGTTAGGAGAGACTTGTGAACACCACCCCTAAACTTCTTCAAATCAGTCTCCATTTTAGGCTAGAAATACAACTATTTTGACAAGGATTAATAGTACTCAAGCAGAAGCCTCCCCCCAAACTAGAAAAAATTAGATCCTATTTTTTTATCTATGAAATAAGGCTAAGGAATCTCATAATTTTTTTGACACACCCACAGGTCTACTAACCTTCCAATTCCCAAGGGGCTGCTCAAAAGGATAACTAACTGTAAAACTGTTGATCGAGATCAGGTGTAGGAAGTAATTTCTACACATATTTTAAACCTAAGTGAAATATCTCATGATGATCATTTACAATAGTCTCCTGATCTTGGTATTTTGAACCAATTTGAGCTGCCACCTATTTCTCGCAAGCCACCACCCATAGCTAACCTGAAGAAAGAAATTCTAGCCCAAGATCAGTTGTGGATCCTCAAATTTGATGGTTCCAAGTCCAAAACATGGAGTGGAGCTGGAGTTAAACTAAAAAACCCAAAAGGGAAAACCTACTTTGCTTCTTACAAGTTCCAATTTGGTTGTACTAATAATGTTGTGGAGTACAAAGCACTTGCTAGGGGATTGATGTTTGTGCATCAGAAGAAGGTTATAGCTCTGATAGTCATGGGAGATTCTGAGGTGATTGTCAAGGATGTTTGTATCCAATACACATGCCATAACAAGAGGTTGGATGCATACGGGAATAGGATATGAAATTTTATTGAAGACTTTGATGCTTTTGGAATTGAATTGATTCCCAAAGAAGATAACTAGATTGTCGATCCACTTGCAGTTTCTGCTAGAAAATTGGAACATGTAATCAAGGGATTTCTTCAGATTTGGAGAGTTAGCAATAAACAATAAATAATAATCGAAACCCAAAGATTTTACAAAACACAAAGGAAGTAGACGAAAGAACAATTATACCTGATTGTTGATACCTCCATGATTCCCTTTCGTAATACCTTCTTGCTTGCTGGAGAATGTTGCCCTCAGATTCGTCTTTTGAGCAATCTAAAATGCCTAAGCCCTACAACAAGATTTGAAGGATTTGATATGCCTAAATGACTATGTCTACAAACCAATGCCTATGTCTAAAATAATGCCAAAATTGAAATACTAAGATTGCCTATGACCATGAACATGTGAGATTAAATAAATGCCTATAGTAATTACGCCAAATGTGTGTCCCCAAAAATGAGAAGAAGATGGCATTTTATAGAAAAGGCCATTTTGAACGGATGGACGAGATAAATTGATGAAAGATTACACCTAAGAATCCCTAATTAGGGTTAGGGCAAAATCTTTAATCGAACGGTCAAAATAAAATCGGATCGACGGTGGAGAATAAATGAGGAAATTAATTAGAAAATAAAGATTTTTGAAAAATCAAGAAGATAAGACTGCCTGATTTGCAAGATTCGAAAAATCAAAGAGATAAGATGTAGACTGAAGATAAGATTTGAAAAATCAAGAATCTGCCCAATTGCTTGATTTTTTAGAAGATTAATTACTATTTTGAATTAAAATAATTCAAATTATAGATTTTGAGAGATAATAAATAATCTTTTTCAGATTATTTATCAAAAAGGACTGACAGTTAAGATTGACATGACATTTTAAATAATTTAATTTATTTAAAATGAGAAGAATATTAATTGGCAATTAAATAATTAAATTTAATTATTTAATTTAGCAGATAAGACTAATTAATTAAATAAATTAATCAATTTATTTAATTAAGATAGTTAGTAACATATTTAATAAATAAATTTATTTATTTATTTAATAATCAAGAAGAATTAAATGACAAGGGGGAATTAAATAAATTAAGAAATTTACTTAATTAAAGAAAGACTTAGACAGTTAGTGACGTATTTAATAAATAAATGAAATTTATTTATTTAATAATCATGAAGAATAAATGACATGAATTAATTAAATAATTATGAATTATTTAACCAATAGTCGAATGTGGACCAAGGACATAATTAAATGACATAATTATGCTAAGACGAAAGTGGTAAAAATTAAGCTTGTAGGCCTAGGTCATTTTTAGGTGTCTACATTTTGCCCCTCTTTGTCATAATGTAGCATGTCGCATTGTGACAAAGAAAAATAAGCCAAGAATATGCCCCAGCAAGGGTACGGAGTATCATTGCCCCCTCAGGAAATTTTCAAATTTTGAGCCGATGCCAGAAAAATTTGCAAAGGGTCCCGATAAATCAATTTGATGACTAGAAAAACAACGCATAGTCGGTTTCGGATTCTGTCATGTTTAGAGCAACTTACGATGAAGTCAAAGGTGTTCAAATGAGCCTCCAGTATTGAAAATGCCATTTTGACCTTATAAATAGGTTGACAAAGGGGGTAAAGTCAATTCACTTTTACTATTTACCTTGCGAAACCTGAGAGCTCAGAGCGAAAGGCGCAGCAGCGAGGATGGTTATTCCAGTGTCAGAGCACCATGGAGAGATCATGAGGACCTTCAGACGGCCAGAGGGCTCAGAGCCGACGGTATGTACCGTAAACTCACTTTGTCATTTTATCGTTTTACGTGCTATTTAATGCTTTCTAGGGTAGTCAATGCATGTGCCGTGACGCATATGCGTTTGCGTAAGCCGCAATTGCCTTCGCGTTCGACGCATTTGATGTGTCGCGATGCAAGTGCCTAGTCTAATGCGGTTGCTCTGGTGGTTCGCACCGCATTTGATAATTCGTGCAACGCAAGTGACATGTCAAGTTGCATTTGACCTCTGGAGTGCCGCAATCGTCAAATTGAGACACAATCGATGGGTTGAACATCGCATTGGTAAGATCATGCCGCAATAGCAATGTTGCGACGCATTCGCGTTTTAGTGACGCAAATGACATATCGAGACGCACTTGATGTTTTGAATGACGTAGTTGTGTTTTCGCGACACAATTGCTTGTTTGCGATGTATTTTCCTGTTTCTTTAATAAAACTTGCTTTGATGTTTTCATGCCCCTAGTTACTTTCCATGATGTTGTCGGTTGTCCAAAAAGTGCTGATGCAGTGTTCATCTTTTTGCAGAGGCAGCTTGCCCCTATCTACACAAGGGAGAGCAGACCGATCACCTTTCGGTTTGCTGATCAGTTAGGCCCACGAGAGCGATGGCGATTGATGCGACTGGGTTTATTCTATGCTGCGTTCATGCCTGCCATTCGGGCGAACAGGGGATTATTGATCGCATTATGCGAGCGATGGCACTCTGAGACTTGTTCCTTCCACCTGCCGACGGGTGAGGCTACCATTACCTTGGAGGACGTCTACCAGATTCTCTGAATTCCTATTCAAGGGGAGCGGATTGTCTACGATCTGCAGCATGGCGAGCAGACCTTCCGCGCCTATTATCGGGATCAGGGTGCTGGATTGGGGTTTCAGGGTTATGAGATCCGATGGGAGTTCCTGGCGGAGCACTACGGTCGCTTCGATGCATTTCTGGTGACGATCACGGGTATCCTGATTCCTGATCGGCGAGGACATGGATTTCCAATTGGTTGGGGGGACGTCCTGGTCGGCATGAGGCGAGATAGGACAGTTTATGCGTGGGGTCCTTGCCTGCTAGGGATGCTTTATCATCAGCTTCACGACATCGTGTATAGGAGAGGAGAGAGTATCTCCTGTGGGACCACTCTTATGATGATCTGAGCATGGGAGCACATTGCCATATTCTGCCCTCCTATTGACAGACCGCAGCTAGCCGAGGGGATGCCTTACTCTTACTACTATGCCGGCACATTACAGCAGACCCATATGGGCGAGACAGGGTGGTGGCAGCATCGGATCGATACCATGGTGACATTCATCTGGAGGCCGTACAGGGATTGTGAGGCATGGGATGATGAGGACAAGCATCTCAGCTTCTGCAGACAGTACAGATATCTTATTGGCAGGACAGTGTAGACGTCCTTGATCATTGAGATGTACCTGCCGCAGCGTGTATTGAGACAGTTTGGTGAGCAGCAGGATGTGCCCGTAGGGACAGCAGAGTATGCTAGGTCCTCCCGAGAGTATGCTTGGGGGCCAGCCATCCCAGTAGCATTTGCGACTCAGTAGATAGATGGGCTGGTAGCCCAGGCCTGGGGTTGGAGAGGAGGAGTAGCAAATCCTAGTATGACGCCAGCATATGATTTATGGTGGCAGGCATGCCGACTAGTTCCCTTGACAAATCCTGACGGGCCAACACCAGTTGATAGGCGGTCAGTTATTCCGCGAGTGCCACGGGTCAGACGAGGTGGCAGAGGTAGAGATGGAGGCAGAGGCAGAGGCAGAGGCAGGGATGGAGATGGAGGGAGGGGTGGGGATGACGGAGGCAGGGGTGGAGATGGAGGTCAGGGTGGTGATGACGGAGGCAGGGGTGGAGGTGGAGGCCAGGGTGGAGATGGAGGCCGGGGTGGAGATGACGGAGGCAGGGGTGCAGCTAGAGGTGGGGATGATGGTGGAGACGGCCGAAGGCTGAGGAAAGACATCCAGGTACCAGGCCGCAGGGTGCGACAGCGCGTGGCAAGGGTAGCATTAGATGCTATCCCCGAGGTTGGTGAGGAGGGAGAGGGTGAGGAGCAGCCCAGACAGGAGGGAGAGGGCGAGGGGAGACAGAGGGAGGAGCCAGAGGTGAGGGGAGAGGCAAAGGATGCAGAGGTGAGGGGAGAGGAGGAGGATGTGAGGGGACAGGAGGAGGAGGCGGAGGCAGAGAGGCATGAGGATATGCCAGAGATGGAGGTGGAGGTGGGTGGGCAGGAGGAGGAGGTGGCAGGGCAGGATGAGGAGGTGGCAGGGCAGGATGATGATGATGACGAGGAGGATGATGCCATAGGTGAGGCCGAGAGACTTCTCAGATGGCAGATGGTGGAGGGGGAGGAGGAGATACCGTCCACTTCAGGGTTTCTGCCAGATGCTATAGCCGATCAGAGAGTGGCAGACCTTCAACAGAGATTGGACGCCAGCTTGGCATAGGCCAGGTCTCTACAGTCAGCTTTGGAGGTAGCCCGAGTAGAGCAGGATCAAGCGGTGATCTGCTAGCAGGATGCAGCCCAGTGGTGTACCGAGTTTGCAGCTTTGTGCACAGGACCTATGGGTGACATGGCTCGGGAGTTAGCCAGAGTGCCGCCAGAGCGACGAGATCCTACCTTGTCCCGATCACAGACGAGGACATGTAGTGGACAAAGGTCAGGCAGTGGCAGTGGTACGAGGAGCCATACCAGTGTCGGAGGGTCTACCTCGACAGGACATACTTCAGGGCACATGTCCCATCATTCGTGCAGGCACACTCCAGGTCACAGCCATGGGTCGACTGGTTCAGCACAGAGGTCAGTACCGGGCCAGCCACCAGTGACAGATCCGTCCCCCTCTCAGAGTCCAGCTGCAGTCACTTCACAGTTGTTTACTACTGTCAGGATGATACCCTCACTCGCGGTTCCATCAGTTTCTTAGACAGAGGTTGCCACAGGACCCCCCATTGCTTCCAAGCTAGTGACAGGGCCTCAGCCACCACCACATTCTTCACCCCGAGGGGATGATGAGAGCCTACCCTAGGGGCATATTTTTATTTTGACACACTATGTATATTATTGAGCCTGCAAGCTCCATTTTTGGGATATCCGTTGACTCTATCCTGTGACATTGTACCCTTTTTGAGATGACATTATATGATGATGCAGTTTTGATGCGGCCTACATGTGTTATGTGATGCTCTTTGCTTTATATATTATGACATGTATGATGTTTAACTTATGATGCCATGTATGTCCTATGATGCCTATTTGTGATTTTGATGCCATGATGATGCAATGCATATTTATATGATTATGTTAATGATGTGTATGATATATTTATGTAAAAGATGCAATGCTGATGATTATGTTAATGCAATGCTTGTGCTTATGTATATGATTTAATGCCATGTATGATGTATGTATGGACCTAATGCAATGTATATGATTATGTATGCACCTATGTTTTTGAATGTCACAGGATATCATCGTGGGATGGACGAGAGAAGACGACGAAGCTGATGAGAGAAGATGACCAGATCGAAGAAGAGAAGACATGAGCCCTATGAAAATGCCTGTTAATTCCTAGACCAAATCCTTCAAAACTTTACTATAGGACTTTTAATATTTATTGCTCTTAATCATCATTGGGAAAACTGTTGTAATGGCCAACAAACACCATGATATGACATAGATCAAGGTGTGCAAGGTCATACCATTACATAAGACAAACAGTCACAGACAAGGATGATCATGACTCATACTATGAGCGTGATTGCCCCAGTCTTGTTGTCATAATCAACCACAAACAGAAAAAGACAAGGACAGATCATGAAACATCGCTGCTTTTCTAAATCCTGTTTCCAGGACATCCTTGAGAAACTAGTGACATGACTGCCAAAATACAAAAAAAATAAAGTCCCTATCATGATATGTCATTGCTTTTCTAAATCCCAGATTCAGGACCTCGCTGAGAAGCTAATAGTCATGCACGTCAATTGTCATGCTACGTTGCTGCTTCTCTAAATCCTGCTTATTGGGATCTTGCTGAAAAACTAATAACATGATAAAAGATCAAAAAGACAATTTATCAAGTGTTTGCCAAGTGCATCTGGATATTCACTGTTCTTGCGCCAAGATGCCATGTTTGATAATGTCGAGATGTCAAAATGTTTAAAGTTTTGATGACCTTGAAAAATGTTGAGACTTGGTGAATTCAGGAAGGACACATCCTGAATAATGCCGATGTCGAGAGGATTTGATCCCTAATGGTTGTAAGGCGTCCCTCGAAATAATGACGATGCCTAGGAAGGACACATCCTAAGGCATAAATGACAGAATTGATTCTTCAGGACACATCTGAAGAATACTGCTGTCACAAAGAGTGATCTTTAAATATCAAGAGAATCACTCAAAATGTCGAATGACGATGACGACACCTAGGAAGGACACATCCTATGGCGTAAATGACAGAGGTTATCGTTCAGAAGGACTCATCTGAAGACTAACTGAATTTTGACAGTTTGACTTGTTTATGATGATTTGACTTGTTTTGACTGAGTTTGACTTGTGTTTGATTGTATGCTGATATTGTCATGATGATATGAGTGACATGTTGATGAGATTAGCCATGTTTGAACAAATGACTGTTTTACTTTGGTTTAGGAGTTTCCCCATGTCGAAATTGATTGAAGACTTTTGACGTGTGTGCCAGTGTAGTGCCATGAACCCTAATGGACTGACCTAGTGTGGCCTCGGGGGCTCATCAATAGATGACCTTGCCTACGTCATACACTCAGAGACCTTGTAGTTTGACACGACCAATGACTTTGTCTTGGTGAGCAAAGATTGCATCATGATTTTATTTTGACAAACCTAAAAGGACTGACCTAATGTCTTGGGGACTCAAGCATGAGTCTTGCCTACGTAGCAAATGCGCAGAGACAACGTAGTTCGGACAGATGATGAAGACTGATTTGACACGACTGAATTTGACAAGAGATGCCCATGTGTTTGCGCTTTTCGACCAGTCTGATGTTTTTGTTTGGTTTTGTTTAGGACGTTTTATGATTTTTAGGTCTTTTTTCAGGACATTTTGCAATGTTTTTGGGTCTTTTTTCAGGACTATTTGCCAATGTTTTTGTCTTTTTTCAGGACTTTTTGCCAATATTTTTGTCTTTTTTTAGAACTTTTTGCCAATGTTTTTGTCTTTTTTTAGGACTTTTTGCCAATGTTTTTGTCTTTTTTCAGGACTTTTGCCAATGTTTTTGTCTTTTTAGGACTTTTTGCCAATTGTCAAGATCATGTGTGACATCCACTACAGTTTCATGATAAACATTTTTCCCCTAGTCAGGTCTAAGACTTAGCCATTTGCAAGGGACATGGACGTGATGCTGCTGACTTGGTAGACGGACAGTCGTCAGGACTTGATGTCAATCATTTATCTACTAGGATAGGTAGGGTAGGATGTGATGGCGATTTTGTGGAATAATGGCAGAAATACCTTTCATCCTAGGCCAAGTTAGACCAAGTGACAGTAGATGGCAGAGCAATGATTGATTACGCATGGTGCCTGTTTGCCAGGTTTTCACCATGGTACTATTTTCTTGACTTTTTGATTTTTTTGGTGTCACCAAGACGCCTGTTTGCTAGGTTTTCATCAAGGTGATGATTTTTATCATTTTTCAATTTTTTTTTGTATTTTATGATTCTCAGCTCCATCCTCTGATGCTATGCGTAGAACTTTCGGAGATGTAAACTGTTGATGGGTTCTGTCAACTGTTCCCCATATGGAGTTGCCAATTGATAAGCTCTGGAACCAAAAGAAGATATGATAATATAGGGACCTAGCCAGTTTGGTTCAAATTTTCCTGGCTTTTCTCTGTCTGCTTGGTTCTTGGGGTTCTACATTAGAACTAGGTCACCGATGTCAAACTTTCTAACCATAACCTTTTTATTGTAGCTGCGACAAAGACGGTTCTGATATGCTTGGAGATGATTCAGTGAGTTTTGCCATCTTTCTTCCAGTATTTCCAGCTCATGCAGGCGTGATTGTCAGTAGTCCTCTTCATTAGTAAGACCCTTCAAGGAGACTCGTAGCGAAGGAATTTCGACCTCAATGGGTAAGATGGCTTCAGTGCCAAAGACTAGGGTGAATGGGGTGGCCCCTGTAGGAGTACGAATGCTAGTTCGATAAGCCCATAGAGCAGGGTTAAGTTGTATGTGCAAGTCATGGCCAACGTCATTGACAGTCTTTTTTAAGATCTTGACAATGGTTTTATTGGACGCCTCAGCTTGGCCATTTCCTTGTGGGTAGTATGGAGATGAAAAGTGGTGTTGGATATGGAATCACTCACATAACTCACGTACGTCTTGGTTTTTGAACGGACGTTCGTTGTCAGTGATGATGGACTGCGGAAGGCCATACCGGCAAATGATGTAGTTGAGGATGAACTTTGATATTTGTTTTCCAGTAATATATGTCAATGGGATGGCTTCGATCCACTTTGTGAAATACTCAGTGGCGGTAATAATGAATTTATGGCCGTTGGATGAGGTTGGATGAATCTTACCCACGAGGTCGAGTCCCCATTGAGCGAAGGGCCAAGGAGAAGTGATGGGCCGGAGTTCTTGTGCTGGAGCATGGACCAAGTCACTGTGTATTTGACATTTGTGACAAGTTCTGACATATTCAATTGCATCTTTTTCCATTGTCGGCCAATAATACCCAAGTCTCGTCAGTTTCTTAGCTAGCGTAGGACCACTCGAATGAGATCCGCATATACCATCGTGTACTTCTCATAAGGTCGTACATGCTTCATCGGTGTCAAGACATCTAAGGAGGGTATCGTCGAAACTACGGCGGTAGAGGGTGTCACTGACAATGGCATACCTTGCGGATTTTCTAATGAAGAACTTCGTTGGTTATTTGACAGGTTCGGTGGAAGGGTGTGAGACTTTAGGTAATCGTAAATGTCTTGATACCAAGGAGAGTTGGGACCAACAAGTTCACAAACCATTTCCGATTCTGGGATATCATATGCCGGTACCAAAAGCTGTTCTACTAAGAACTCAAATTGTGATACATTTTTAGGGATGTCTAAGAGAGAACTAATAGTAGCCATTGCATTAGCTGCCTTATTCTGTACCTTGGGGATTTGTTCAAAAGAAATCGATTGAAATTATGTCAAGAAACTGTCTACCATCCTCTTGTAGGGAAGAAACTTCTCATCCTTTGTTTCATAGTCATCATTCACTTGGTTGATCACGAGCTGGGAATCCCTGAATACAAGCAATGTCTGAATTTTCCATTTGATTGCCAACTTGAGACCTGTGACTAGTGCTTCATATTCGGCAATGTTATTTGTACAAGGGAAAGCGATCTTGAATGACTTAGGAATTGAATCCCCCTGTGGAGTGATAAACAAGATTCCAGCGCCTGAGCCATGACCAGTATGAGACCCATCAAAATACAGTTTCCATGGTGATGTCGGTTCCGCATGAAAAATGGACTCATCGGGAAAATTAGTTACTAATGGATGAGTGGCTTGAATCGGTGCATTTGCTAGTTGATCTACTATTACTTACCCTTTTATTGCTTTGCGCTCAACATACTGTATGTCATATTCGCTTAGGATCATGACCCATTTTGTCAACCGGCCTGTTAATGCTGCTCGACTTAGTAGATATTTCAATGGATCAATCTCGGCAACCAATTATGTCTGATGACTGAGCATATAGTGTCTTAGTTTTTGAGATGCAAAAACAACAGCGAGGCATGCCCATTCAATGTATGTGTAGTTCAACTCATAGCCTATCAATGTGCGGCTGATGTAATAGATTGCTCTTTCTTTTCCTTCGTGATCATTTTGGGCCAGCAATGCCCCCAATGCTGAACTAGTAGTGGAGATGTATAGAATCAACGGCTTTCCATGAATGGGTGGCATGAGTATGGGTGTTGACAGTAGGTAATCTTTAATTTGCTGGAAGGCCTCTTGACATTTATCTGTCCATACAAAGGGGACACTTTTGTGTAACAAGTACTGGAATGGGTGGCACTTGTCTACCAATTGGGCTATGAAACGATGAATAGATTGTACTCTGCCCTACAGAGTTCTGAGTTCACTGATCCCACTGGGCGGAGGCATGTCTATAATTGCTTTGACCTTTGTTGGATCAACCTCTATGCCTCTTCGGGAAACTATGTATCCCAATAGTTTTCCTGACGTGACCCCAAAAACACACTTCTTAGGGTTTAGCTGAACTTTGTACTCTTCAAGTCTCTTGAAAATTATGTCGAGTACCCTCAAATGGTCTTTCCTAGTTGCTGATTTGGCCAACAGGTCATCTACATAATCCTCCATTATATTGTGCATCATGTTATGGAAGATCGTGGTCATAGCCCTTTGATATGTGGCACTTGCATTTTTGAGACCAAATGGCATGACGTTCCAACAGTATGTACCCCATGGGCACGTAAATGTTGTTTTGTGCTGATCCTCAGGAGCAATGCGGATTTGATTATAGCCAGAGAAACCATCCATGAGGGATAGCATCTCATGTCCTGTAGTTAGGTCCACTATGATGTCAATGTTGGGAAAAGGAAAGTCATCCTTTGGACATGCCTTGTTTAGATCCAGAAAGTCTGTACATACCCGAATCAGCCCATTTGGCTTTGTCACCGGCAATAGATTGGAAATCCACTCAGCATAATCTATAGACCTTATGAATCCGGCATCCAGTAATTTCTTTAACTCGGCTTTGACCAACAGAGCCACTTGAGGGTGCATTTTGCGCAACTTCTGCTTGACTGGTTTAGCATTGGGTAATAGTGGCAAATGATGCAGAGCTAGTTTGGGGTCCAATCCTGGCATGTTTGCATAGGACCATGCAAAGTTGATTTTTTCGTTCTGCAAAAAATTTATGAAACTCTGGTTTCTCTTCATCAGTCAATGATGCTGCAAATAGGACCATCTTGGGGTCTTCTACAGTTGAAATGTTATCCTCTATTGTGTCCTCAATAAGCATGGCCGATTTCTCCTGTTGCATGGGGAGAAAGTCCAGTCCTCCATCTTTGGGTGCCTCAGAGAGGTTTTCACCCGCAGATTCGTCCTTTATTTTTACTATTTTATTGTCAAGAGGTGCCTTTCGGTTTTCACCTAGAGACGTTTCCTTTTTTACTTTATTTTTACTTTTGCGACTAGAGGACTGGACAGTCTCGCCGAAGTATGCGGTGCAGTCTAAATCAATAACAAATCCTAATTTGTGGTCCCCACTGGGTATTCGTTCTCGTAATCCCATGAATTTGGCAATGGCTTCATCATTTTGGAATGTGTCCAGAATTGGCGGTCCTTGTTGGTCCCAATCGACTAGTTTAGGGTAAACTAAAGAGATGCCATCGTCAAGGCTAGTGAATTAGGGTGAGGATGCGGATAGCATGCAGATGGATTCGTTGATGTTGTAGATGAGGTTATCATCATCCAACTCTCCATCGGACTCTATCCAATATTCTCCTTCACTAGTGTCATATTCATTGTCGTAATAAGGAGTGAAGGTTTTAGATCAATGTCGTCTGACACTTCGGATATTAGACTGAGGGGGGTCAGATGATGGCTGTTGTGTTTTATGGGAAGTGGTAGTAGGGCTTTGACTATTTGGTGCCTGTTCAATTTTGAATGTTTTCTAAAATCGTTGTTCAGAGGTCAATTCCCCTGGTTCGACAAACAAATCATCAAGACAACAGTCACTTAGGGATCGTTCTGAGCCAAATTCCCACTCGTGGGAGTCAGTTTCGGTGAGGGGTTCCCTAGTAGTCTCGACACTGTCAGAAGCATGCACTCGCTCATTTAAAAGTCCAGAGGTACATCGATCGTCATTGGCAAGTGATCCAAACCCTAATCCAAGATACTTTAGAATTTGAAAAGTTTCTATGGGTTCCCTTCGGCCTGTTTTGTCTTTTCCTAGGCCACTAGTACCATTATAGCCTTTAATCAAGGGATTTCTTCAGATTTGGAGAGTTAGCAATAAACAATAAATAATAATCGAAACCCAAATATTTTACGAAACACAAAGGAAGTAGACGAAAGAACAATTATACCTAATTGTTGATACCTCCATGATTCCCTTTCGTAATACCTTCTTGCTTGCTGGAGAATGTTGCCCTCATATTCGTCTTTTGAGCAATCTAAAATGCCTAAGACCTACAACAAGATTTGAAGGATTTGATATGCCTAAATGACTATGTCTACAAACCAATGCCTATGTCTAAAATAATGCCAAAATTGAAATACTAAGATTGCCTATGACCATGAACATGTGAGATTAAATAAATGCCTATAGTAATTATGCCAAATGTGTGTCCCCAAAAATGAGAAGAAGATGGCATTTTATAGAAAAGGCCATTTCGAACGGACGGACGAGATAAATTGATGAAATGAACGATCCAGATTACACCTAAGAATCCCTAATTAGGGTTAGGGAAAAATCTTTAATCGAACGGTCAAAATAAAATCAGATCGACAGTGGAGAATAAATGAGGAAATTAATTAGAAAATAAAGATTTTTGAAAAATCAAGAAGATAAGACTGCCTGATTTGCAAGATTCGAAAAATCAAAGAGATAAGATGTAGACTGAAGATAAGATTTGAAAAATCAAGAATCTGCCGATTGCTTGATTTTTAGAAGATTAATTACTATTTTGAATTAAAATAATTCAAATTATAGATTTTGAGAGATAATAAATAATCTTTTTCAGATTATTTATCAAAAAGGACTGACAGTTAAGATTGACATGACATTTTAAATAATTTAATTTATTTAAAATGAGAAGAATATTAATTGGCAATTAAATAATTAAATTTAATTATTTAATTTAGCAGATAAGACTAATTAATTAAATAAATTAATCAATTTATTTAATTAAGACAGTTAGTAACGTATTTAATAAATAAATGAAATTTATTTATTTAATAATCAAGAAGAATTAAATGACAAGGGGGAATTAAATAAATTAAGAAATTTACTTAATTAAAGAAAGACTTAGACAGTTAGTGACGTATTTAATAAATAAATGAAATTTATTTATTTAATAATCATGAAGAATAAATGACATGAATTAATTAAATAATTATGAATTATTTAACCAATAGTCGAATGTGGACCAAGGACATAATTAAATGACATAATTATGCTAGGACGAAAGTGGTAAAAATTAAGCTTGCAGGCCTAGGTCATTTTTAGGTGTCTACAGAACCCATACATGATTCCAAGTTGAAGAGATTCTTAGTGGAATTACTCTCAATCCTAGTCATCTCAAACAATGTCTGAAATTTCTAGGTTTTTTATGATGATTAGCATATACTTTCCTTCTTAGCGAGTTCATATGTCTTTGAGGGACAAATCATTGACGAGTTTGATAGAGATCAGGGAGAATGGGATCCAAAAAATTATGATACAGAGGGAATAATCAATCTGAAAACCAACAACATTCCTAAGGGAATGATAGCATTGGAGAGAATCTTTGATTCTAATCCTAGAGCCCATGAAAGGTTACCTACAGATGGTGATGGAGGGAAGTATGAATTAGTTAACTTGATAGATTCAGGCTCGAAGAAAAATATATTCATCGAAAAAACTTGTCCTAAGGAAATTAGGGACAAAATATTGAAAGCATTGAAAGCTGATATTGCAACAATTTCTTGGGGGTACAAATATTTGAAAACCTTCAATACTTCGATAATAACACATACTATCCCCTTCAAACCTAAAGTGGAGCTCTTCTATCAAAAGTAGCACCTAGTGAATGCCTTGATTAAACGTCTAATTCTTAAAGAGGTACAAAAGCTACTGTCAGCAAGAATAATTTTTCCAATAAGGAATTCAACCTGGGTTGCCAATCTGGTTCATGTTCATGAAAAGAGTGGGGATATCAGATTATGTGTCAACTTTAGGAACCTCAACAAAGCCTCAGAGAAGGATAATCATTTGCTTCCTTCTCTTGATGAGGTTCTGCAAATAGTTAATGGATCACAGATGATGTCATTCCTAGATGGTTATTTAGGATACAATCAAGTGTTGGTTAATTATGAAGATAGAATGAAGACCGCCTTCACTACCAAGTGGGGGACATTTTCCTATCTGAGGATGCCATTTGGTCTTATTAATGTTGGAGCCACATTTTGGTGTGCAATGGATGTTGCATTTAAGGATTTGGTGGTTAAATGTATTATCATTTACATGGATGATCTAATTGTATTTTCTAATAATAGGGAATATCGTATTGTAGATCTGTTAAAAGTTTTTTAGAAAATGTATAAGCTATGGTGTGTCCCTTAACTCGAAGAAGTGGGTGTTTGAGGTTTCAGAAGGGAAACTTTTGGGTCACATAATATCAAAAAGAGGGATATCCAAAGACCCTGACAGAGTGGAGTCCATTCTAAAACTGACCATGCCAGGCAGTAAAAAGGAGATGATATTTTTCTTTGGGAAGATAAATTTTGCAAGAGAGTTTATAACTGGGTTTGCAGAGATCATCAAACCCCTCAATGAAATGATGAAGGATGGGAAGATTGAATGGAGCAACAAGGCTAAGTATGCCTTCTCACAAATTAAGTAGTCTATTTTAGAGGTACCAATTCTACCCAATCTCGATTATTTAATGCCTTTTTTATATTTATTCCTTTGCATCTAATCATTCGGGTGCTACAATTCTAACACAGTAGAAATGCAAGGGAGATGAGAGGCCAATAGCTTTTATGAGTTCTTTGTTCAAGAATGTTGAAATTAGATATCCACCCTTGGAGAAATAAGTCTTTGCACTAGTATGAGCAGTCAACAAGTTTTGGTACTATATTCTCCACAGTCAGATCATTGCCATAGTTCTAGACCCTGCAGTGAAGTCCCTTCTAATGCAGAGTGAATTAGGAGAAAGACGAGGAAAATGAATGAAAATTTTGCAAGAATTCAACCTCGAAATCCACTCGATGAAGCTGGTCTAACGACAAGGTTTATCTAAGTCTATGGTTGATGTTGACACCAAGATTACTTGCCAACTGTATACTATACAATCATTTACAGGTGATCCTTGGTATGTAGATTTTATTTTCTTGTTGCTCAACAATAAATATCTTGATGGAATGAGTACCACTCAAAGAAGAACATTGAGAATAAAGAGTTTCCATTATATGCTCAAAGGAGGAGATTTTTACAACAGAAATTTTGAAGGTTTCTATTTGCACTACATGGATCAACAACAAGCAAACACAAGTTATTGCCGAGTTTCATGGCAAACATGGTACTAGGCATGGTTTAGCCAATTCCATGACACATCAAATTTTAAGATTTGGTTATTATTGGCCCCACGTGTTCCATGATTCTCACCAACATGTTAGGACATGTCATACATGTTAGACCTCAACATCTAGAGAATGCAATCCAATGATGCCCCTATAACTAGTATACGAGGTGAGACCATTTTCCCAATGGGCATTAGATTTTGTTGGGGTGATTAATTTGAATTTTTTTGTAGGTAACAAATTTATTTTGATGGAAATGAATTATTGTACACACTGGACTAAAGCTCAACCTTGCAAGAACAACACCACTGACATTGTTATCAAGTTCCTTAACAAATACATCGTCAGCAAGTTTGGAGTACCATTCGTCCTATATGTGACAATGGCCCTGCTTTTTCTTCTACATAATTTATTTAGTGAGCATATGAGCATAAAATTGTTTTGAAGTACTCTTCTAATTACTATCCATAGGGTAATGGTGTAGCAGAGTCTACTAATAAAAATTTGTTGGAGGTAATTAAAAAGTTACTAGAGAGTAACCCTAGGGATTGGCACACACAGCTGAGATTTTCCTTATGGGCAGATAGGACTAGAATTAGAATAGCCCTAGGAAACTCACCATTTAAGTTAGTCTATGACCAAGACCTAGTATTTCGTATTCATCTACAAATACCCATTCTCTGGTTCATGCAAGAGTTTTACTCTAATGATGATACGATAGAGGTTCGACTGACTAGTTTACTCAATCTGGAAGAATAGAAAGAGCCAAAAGTTGGTTTGAAAAAAGAGCCAAAATTAAAGCCTTCATAATATTGGACCTTGTGCTGTAATGGGACAATGCCAAGAAAGGAAGGGTGATCACCAAAATTTTGACCGACTTTGGTTGGGTCCATATTAGATTGCCAAAATCCTTGGTGAGAATTCCTTCTATCTAAGTACTTTGATAGGAGAACCTATCCCATTACCTGTCAATGGGAAGTTTCTCAAAAATTATTTCGGCTCATGAAGGTCTGATCATTTGTCTGATTGTATATATGTAATTAGTTTTTTTCATGTTTCTAGTTTGCTTGTTTGTTTGTTTGTCTGTGTTTTTGTTGTTGTTGTTGTTTTCTTTCTTTTTATTTTTCTTTCATTTCTAGGACCTTCATTTTCTCCATTTCAGAGTGAATGGGTAGTTATTCAAAGTATACTAAGGGTATAGGGAGAGAAATTGGTTTAGGTATTTTCAGGTATGTCTGTTGAAATCTTTTATTTCAAGACTTATGTTTTAGGTTCATTTTAATAACAGTTTGAAAGGTTAAAACAAATAGTTATATTGTAAGTAATCTCATAAACCATGGCTGAATCTATCACATATTAAATAGGATCATTTGTTTTCATAAGGGCTTATTTGTCTTAGGGTGATTGTATTCGTGATTCAGGTGAAAATTTTGAGTTCTTAACAATATCATGAAGTTAACTATAGTTCTCAACCCAAATTTGAGGTTGTTATATCTGAGTATTGAGGAAAATTAAGAAAAAAATTCCTTCAAGCAAAGCCCATTGAAAAAGAAAAGAAAAGAGAAAGCATAAATGATGGAAAACTCAATATGATAATGGTAATTCAAGTATCTCTATCGAGGCTATGGATTCCTGGCTAGAAATAGAGCAATACTTTGAGAAAAATAGAGGTATCTCCATCGGGGCTATAAACACCTGACTGGTAGCCGAGCAATGCCTAGGATATCATTGCATGAAAGTTAAAACAGATCAACTCACGTAGCTTGAATATTAATACAGTTGTTCAAGGATAGGTAGAGTCTTTAGAGAAAAGATGCACCATACATGCACACACTCAGATTCAAAGTTGTTATTGCTGATTTATGTTGGAGATTTCATCTCAACCTTGTTTTTTGTAATTAATCATACTTGAGTTAAAATGTTCATGAACCATAGGTTCTGGGTGACTAAATTCTTCAATACCTTGAAAATGGGTAAACCATTTTCCCAACCAAGTCGCCAATTGTTATGCCTTGAACAGCCACCCCATTTTGTTTTGGTCAAAATGGGTTCCCCTTTTGTTTCATTTGTCCTTGGTGCTCTTGTTTAGGTCTTAGGAGTTGTTTCTTTTTCTCCTAAGTCCTCATTTTATTTGTTTTTTGGGTTCAGGTTTCGGATCGGCACTGACACTTGTTACTTTGCAAAGTATAAGTTTTTGTGCATGTTCCAATCCCAATTCCTGTGCTTTGCCTTGTCTTTTTCTTTGTGTCAAAATTGGGTTTTGAATCGGAACCATTACTTTTCACCCTTCAAGGAGTAAGTTATTTTCTTGTCTCAATCCCAACTTTTGCCTTTTTCCCTTGTGCATTTTGTTCATGTCAGAATCGAACATCGGACTAGAACCATCACCAAGAACTTTCTTAAGTTCTTGTTCTTGTTTCCAATCCAATCCCGATGTCGAACTCTCTTTGTGTTTTTTGAGTTTCGGACTTCAGATCGTGACTTGCACTCAAAACTTTTCAAAGTTTTGGTTTCATTTCAAGTCCCGATTTTGACTCCCCGCTTTGTCTTGTCTATTTGTCAAGTTTCAGACAATAGATTGTTGACTGAACTTTTCACTTTTTGGGAGATCAGTTTGTTCCATGTCCTGATCCTGACCCCTGTTTGGCTTCATTCTTGCAACCTCGCATTTATGACGACTACCCTGATCCTAAGGCTCGACTGAACCATATTTAATGTTTAACCATTCACATGCACAAACCAATTTTTATTTTGTCGTTCCTCAAACTCCATCCATTCTACCTCAAATAGTTTGACAGAATGAATGAGAGTGATGTCGAGCTGGGGTTTGGAGAGGTTATTCAATTTGTCACCATGGTATCAGAATTCCTGGTTGCGTTTAGTGGTTGGTGTTGTGCTTGTGTTGTCCTTCCTTGTTTTCAGTTTGCTTGTGTTTTCTTTGGGTGTTTTTTTTTTTTGTTGCTTTCTTTCCTCGCTCGCTCCTAGTTTTTCTTTCTCTATTCTCTAACCCTTTGGTTCATTGGATGTGTTTTGGTGTTTTGCTTGCATTGTTTGTTTGTCTTTCTGGTTGCGAGATTGTTCATCTTTTGGTTCCCTAACTTTATAGGGTTTTTCTCTACTATCGAGTCAGAAGATGTTTCAAATGCTAAATTTAAAATTTTGATAGTTTCAACAAAAATCTTGGTCCCAAGCAACAATCCAATCCTGAAGACACCATTTGGAGATATTGTTACATATACTTCTCCTTCGTTATTATTGCTTTTTAATTCTCGATTCTTGCATGGATTTCAGAGTTAGGAATTGAACCCCCACTTAGGTTTTCTTCCCCTTGTTAGGTCTAGGTTGCTTCACTTGTCTGATCCCAACTTTCAATATCTTATCGAACTCAAGTATCAGATTGGTACCATGGAATGCTAAAAGGTTTTTGATAAAGTTTTACTCCAAGTCCCAATTTTGATCTCGCATTACAGTCGGGATCGGAAGTCGGGTTGACACCATACCTTGGCCACATTTTTAAGTATTATGGCCAAACGAAGTCCTGATCTTGATTCTCAATATCTTATCAGAATCAAAACTTGGGTCTTTCCTATTCCAACCTTACATATATAAGGCCTGGTACACGATGAATTCTCGATCCTAATTCCTGATATCTTATCAGGATCAAAACTCGGGGAGCTACTTCCACCTATTCATCACTTTGGGTATAGGTTCTGAATCATGACTTGATCCCAACTTTCGATTCAACATCGGGATCAAAACTAAGTGTAACCCCTTAATTGACTCCATTGATTAAAGTGTTGCTACCTGGCGAAGACCTGATCCCAATTCCTGAACACTACAGGATCAAACCATGCAATTACACATAACTTCTTCATTAAAATGGGTATAGGTTCTGAGTCAAGACCCAATCTTGACTTCTGACAGTTTAATTTTATGCTTAAAATAGTCAATTTCTTGGTTCTATCCCGAACCCAAACCCCGAGGATGTTCAATTAACTTGTTCAATGGGATTTTATGCTTGACTTAATGTTGATACAATATGAATTTTTGTGTTAAATTTCTCTTCAAATTCCTTTTCTTTTATGTGATAATTGTTAGTAGTGCAAGATAATTAATAAATGTCTGACTCAGAGAAAGAGGTTCCCATTGAAGGAACATCTAAGGGAATAAAGACAAAGAGATTAAGGCCAAAATAGGTGCCTTTTACAATGAAGTATAAATTCCAAGGGAACCTGGTACCATCTAAGTTTGGGTTTGAGGTTATGAAAATCATTGATACACTGGTAGGACACATTGATTTGGAGCAGTTTCACATAGATACTTTTTTAGAGGATGTTTCTCCAAGGAAAAAGAGGATTATAGAGTCTAGGCTCGCTCATGTGGCTAGTTTTCCTATTGTCATGCAGTGTCTTTAGTTCATTCAAACTGTTGCACAAACATATAATCCTACCCAAAGGCAGTGCATTGATGCAAAAGGAAATATAATAATTGTTCTAACTCTAGCAATGATCAGACACATTTTTGACCCTCTTCCTCATCCCAATCTCGAGATCATGACCGAGGATCAAGTACTTGAAATATGGGTAAAGAATGTGGAAGGAAACAAAAGGTTAATTAATAAAAAGTAGTTTAAGACAGAAAAGAAGTCAGTGAAGAAGCCGCCAACTAATCCCAAAAGATTAGACTTTCATGAGAATAGAGGAGACATGATTACATTGCTAGCTAGAGTATTTGGAAAATAAAATTCTCATTTTTTTGAGCACTAGATGTTCCCATTTATCTAACTAGTTTTGGGAGGGAAGAAATTTTTATATTGGGGACATATAATTTTTGATAATATACATAACCAACTATTGAAAGTAGCAGAGACCAAGACATTTTATATGTCTTCATATGCTATATACTTTGTTGCAAGGATGGAATGGTTTCCTAGGTTGAACACTAATGGACTGTCAATGGATGATGGCCTAGATTAATAGAAGGTTTGGGAATATTATGACCAACTAGAGCTCAAGGAGGTAGATTTTTTTTTAAAAGAGTCAATGATGCATTTATGTATGTTGTTATTAATCAAATCATAGGTGACATTGGTTTTAGATTGTCACTAGAAGCTATGGAATTCATTCGAGAATGGGGATATTGGTTTATTCAATACCCCAAGTCTACTTGTTTTAGATTATTTGGTTATGATGGACATCCTTTTAAATTTCCAAGGTGTTGTGGTGATAGGTGGGTTTTAATGGAGTTTGCTCGATAGGCTGTAGAGGTGAATGCTAAATTTTTTGCACAACATTTAATACTATTTGTCATTCTTTCCCCATGCAATTGGGATTCTATTCTTGTTCTTATTCAATAATGGATAACTCAGCAATAGAGGAATTTCATGCTCTGAATTTCTAGCAGCATACTTTCAAAAAATCCTTTGATCCTAAGATAAAAATGTATGGGATTTATGCTTCTCAATTTCCTCATCATCAACCACCTCTTGAGGATTGTTGGGTTGACCTTTAGGATCAATTTGAAGTAAGGAAAATGGGGCATGAAAGATTAACAATTCCCCAAATGAGAGATTTTTAGGTTAAGATGGATATTTTGAAAGGTACTACTAATGATGGGGTCACACTGTATCCTAGATATGATATGGATAAAGTGGATACTAAGGATTTGGAGCCCATCAATTGGGTATAAAAGGAGGAAACCAAGATCTATGAAATATCATGGGGAGTGGCCAATAGAAGTTTGAAATGGATCGAGCTTTGGTTTAAGCATCCAAGAGTCAGGGATTCAAAGAAAAGAGGTTCTAGTAGTGAACCTACCTCTTCTATAGAGCCAAAATAGTATAAATATTGAAGAAAGGTGTTGCAATGGTCGAAGCAGCCACATAAGAGCCTCCTAAAATAGAAGAAGAAGAGATTACCATGCAACAGATTGATGAAGCTTCACAAAGAGCTAAGGGTACTTATGTAGCAACAACTGTTGGAGTTATTTTAGGTCTTGGTGCCACACCCTTAGCCACTATGTATCTTGGAGAAGAAGGTACTAAGGAAGGTTCTAAACAAGGTTTTTTTTTGTCCCTCCACAAACTAATGTAGTACCCCTCCAGTTGCTATTATGTGTATTGGATTGTTTGTGTTCGTTTATTAGTCGTTTAGTTGTTATGGATATTATTTTGTATTGTTTCTAGTTATGAAACTAATGTTATGCTAGTTGTTAAACTCTGTTGAAGATTCATTGAATATCGAGGTTATCTGGTTAAGTTCATATGAAGACATTATGATTGATGCATGTGTGTTATGGATATGTTGTTTGTGAGTTTTAATGTGGTTATCATGATGCGATTTATGATTATGATATAATGATGCTTGTCAGTCCTAATGAAGAAGACAGTGTAGTATTACTCACTTGTGAGTATCCTATTGTGTTGTGATTCTTCTTCACAGTGTGTTTTCTGATATTTGATAAAATGTTTAACAAGTGATGTTTTATGTAGATACAGGTACCAGGTTTCAGCTCCACCTGCTTGTTAGGTCTGAGCGTACCCTAATCCAATAAAGTCATGTTGATTCAAAGATAATGGATGGTCCTTGTTTAGCCATCGTTCTTCATTGAACGAGTATCTA
>VDFB02091093.1:0-20551 GCA_007258455.2 Sequoia sempervirens
TTCTAATGGTAGTCTCCTTGATATTAATGTGATGTGAAACTGAAGTAATATCAAATCTAGAAGGTGTTTGCTTTGATAAGCGTATGTTGGATTGGAGTTTTTGTGTTTAGGTCCTAGTCTTGGCCAACCTAACTTATGACATGCATTAAGAAGACTAGATATACTTTGCAGATGTTTTCTATAGATCTACATCAACTTGATATGATGTATTGCATGCATAAAAATGTTTTAAATCATATATGGTGTTGATAAGAGTGTTTTTTATGATTTTGTTTTCATCTAATTAGGCCGACCTAATTGATGAATGAGATATACTTGCATATATATGTAAGACTCTTTGAAGGTGAAAGAGGGGGTGGTGTGAGGAGAAAAAGTGTAAAGGTGTGAATATGGGAAGGAAAAAGAAAAAAGGTGTGGTGAAGTGCGAAGAGGATTAAGGGATGTTTGAATATGCGAGCGTAAATGATTTATCAGTTGAGGATCAAAACATATTTGTTGAGCGACTATTGTGAGTAGTAGTACTTGTTATTTAGAGCTTCATTGAAATTGAACCCTACACATAGAAGGTGTATTCCATCAGTTCATACTCTTGGTAGCGAGCCATAACTTTTGTGTCTTGGCGATTAGCCATATTTTGTATTCAGGTTGTGAGCCTTTCAAGGACAGTGAGTCCTGGAAATGAGCCATGTAATATCTTGTATCTGGATATAATATGTTGTGAGCTAATCCTCACCGTGGTTTTTCCCATTTTGGGTTTTCCACATAAAAATCCTAGTGTTCATGTGTGATGATGCATTGTCTTGTTTTCGTGTTCTCTCTTGTTGATTCAGTCAAATTTATGATAATGTTTAGATGGAATTTATTTGAATGGTTTTATGGAATACTGATTCACCCCCTCTCTCAGTATTCTAGCTATTCAACAATTAGTATCAGAGATTGGTTCCTTTGAAGAAGTCTAATAGCTTGAGGAAGGTCCCAAATTTTGATTATAAGAATTTTTTCTCTAGAAGTGATCTTTATTGGTCATTCAAAATAAAATGAAGATTTGAAGAATAAGCTGAAGGAATTGAATGACTATATCAAGAATCTGAGGAGAAGATATGAAGAAGCCTGTGATCAAGTGAGAAGGGAACATGATGATATCACTAGTTTCCTACAAAAATTGGAAGAAAAGAAAAGGATTGAAGACTCTCAAAAAATTGAAATTCAAGAGAAGATGGATGAATGTGTCAAGCTCAAGCAAGAAATGGAAATTTTGAGATCAGATCTAGAAAAGGAAAAAATATTTGAGGATAAATTCAAGGTAAGCTTTGCAATGCTTGATGAGCTAATTATCTCTCAAAGACTTGCAATGGATAAAAGAGGTTTAGGATTTGAAGAAGGACAGTGTTAAAAACCGAAGCAACCTCCTAACAAGAAGACTCAGTGCAAAGATGGACAAATCAAGGACTTAAGAAGCAATTATAGAAGGACTCCCATTAGACAACCTAATGCTCAAAGGTACTTATCTTTTAATGATGTCTATTATTCCTACAATAAATTTTGACACAGGGCAAAGAACTGCAAAAGTAGAATGAATGATAGTTTATCATTCTCCGGCAAATGCTTTAAGTGCAAGAAGTTTGGACACAAGGCTAATCAGTGTGAATACAATTTGAATAAAAGAAAGGATGGAAGGAAGAATATTGTTTGTCATGAATGTAGTAGCAATCTGGAACAATCAGATAGAGATTGCAAAAATAAAAGGATAAAAAATATCTATCTGACAAAGAGGCATGAACCAATCATTGATCTAGAAGAAGTAAGAAAAGAAATAAAAATAATTTGGAGAAAGGAAGGAGAACTCAAACAAGTTGAATCAGAAGCATTAGTTTTATCTATGCCATCCTCTAGTGCAAATACGCCCATCAAATTTTGAGTTAGGCAATGCCTAAGGGGGAGAAATTATCAAAAAAATTAATAAACCCCTCATCGATGCTTGCTATCACATCATGAAAAAAGTATATTTAATGTGGTAACAAATTCAAGGAAATTTTCAGACGCATGTGTGAAGAATGAAGTTTGCAGAATTTGAAAGGATGGAAGCACACACGAATTTTGAGGTAATCTACTTGCGATTTGGAGAATTTATTGCAAAAGCATTCAAAATGAAAGAAATAAATTCAAAAGTATCAAGGAAATCATATTCAACAAAAGGCATTTGTGAATACGAAGAAGCATGTAGAGGAAGTTTGAAGAAACCAGAGCAATTCAAGTTTTGGGATTTGGTAAAGAAAGAAGAAATTGAAGTGGATTCAAAGCATGCTCCGGAAGCTGAAAATCTAATCTTGTTCTTCATTGTTAATTACAAAGGTATTCTCTTGTACAATATTTCAATTTTATGCAATGGATAATTCAAAGGTTGTGAATATTTCAGATAAGTCACAAATCAAATTGAAGAAATATTTGAAAAATCTGTCAGAAGAATTTGTTGGTGCATTCTCTAGCATTCCTCCTAGAGTGTTACCCACTGAAGATATCTATGCATACATTTATAGTAGAATTGAGGAAATGTCAACGGTTCGGTTAAGTATCCTATGGAAGAATGAATTGGAAGAAAATTATGATGCATACAAAATCTTAGTTGAGAAGAAGTTGGATATATGGCAGAAAGCCCCTCTGTTTGAATTTGACAAGAAATATATTCGAATAATTTTGAGTAGGATTCTTGATGAATCAATGTGGATTGATGAAGCTCACTTGATAACCAGAGATGCAATAAGAGATATAACTGGTTTGTATTACTCAGGACCAGTTTCTAGACGAAAGTCTATGAGTGAACAAGAGATAATTGAGATGATTGGTACGACTCTTGAAGGTAAAGAACTTGTTTTAAGAACAATTGAAGATCTCGTCATTACATATGTTGTGATGGTTATTGGTCACAAAGTTTGTTTACTAAGCAATGACCACATAGTTTCTACTGTTGTTGTTTACACTACTATTGATATGGTTAGGAGCGGTATGGATTATGACCTATGTGAGCTACTTCGAATGAATCTTTTGAAGAACTTGAAGGAAATCAAGAAGAGCAAGAAAAATACATTCTGGTACAAAACTTTGATTGCCTTCTTAATCTTTTACTTCATGAAAGAGTTACCGATAATTGGTAGGACAGAATGGACCCTATTGCTCATCAGATCAGGAATTTCATGATAAACCTTGGTGGTTTGGATGCTCAAGAGACTACTCTTGTTGCATTATTTGGAATGTTTCAAATGAGGATGAACAAAAGAACAAGGATTCCAAAAAATGTGTCTGAGAAGTACTCTGGAAATATTAATTTCCTAGTTTCTATAGATTTATGTTATATGGAAGCAACTGAATCCAGACTGGTGTGGATATCTGAACTGGATTATGAAGTGATTGAGGGTGAGATTGATCATTATGCAAAAATACTCTTAGATAGCCCCAAGAATCCCATTGAAGAAGAAATTTCTATAGCCTCTGACAGTGCAACTGGAACAAGAAAGAAGAGAAAAGGTGTTGTTATCAAACAAGAAGTCACAGAAGAAAGTGAATCAAAGAGAGCTCTTGACATGAGCATGAAAGCATAAACATTCAAGGAGCTTTAAAAGAATTGTAGAAGGTAATCCCCATATCTATATTAGTTGTGGAAAATATTAGAAGCATGATTAACTCTTTGAAATCATATACCTTTGGTCTAGAAGTACAAACTGGAATTGAGTTTGCAGAAGAAAATTTAGAAGATATCAAGAAGAAATGTGCAGATGCACATCGCATAGTGGTGAAGGAATTGTAGGGTGTACAAGTTTGTGAGAAAGAAGCTTAGGAATTACTTTCTTTCTGCTTAAATTGGTCTAACAGTACACTAAATATAAGAGATAAGAGAAGGAAGAGCGAAAGTCAGATGAGTACTCAAGAAGATATGTATAGCTTGGCATATGATAGAGATAATTAGAGATGGTCCTACATTGTGCAACTTCAAGACAAATTCTCTTCCCTATAGGATCAAAGAACAAAAAGTAATTAAGTAGTTTGTGGCACTCAAAGATATGGTAAAACTCAAGCATATTGCTTTATCTAGTGCTCTTGATAGTATTGGTAATGTATCAGAAGTTAATCTCAGTCCCAATACTTGCACAAGATTCTTGTAAGTGTGAAAGAAGCATGGGAAGAAGAAAAAGATTCATGGAAGGATACCTTGAAGAATCTCAAAGGTTCCTCTTCTTTTGGTTAATACATTCTTTTTTTGTACATACCATTCTTCTAGTCAATTTTTGATGCATATACATATAATGAACCCCTATACATCCTTGGCCATTGATGTCAAAGGGGGAGAGATAGATAGATAGAGGATTTTTTTTTTTGAGAAGCATTAACTTTGAAAGGGGGAGTATTCAATTGTCTCTTATTGGTATAAGAATGTTGTTGATATACATGTGTCCATCAATGCCAAAGGAGGAGATTGTTGGAAATATGGAGTCTTGCAACATGAGAATGAAGTGTATATAGATTGTGTTGGTTGTTCCTGTGTTGTCATTGATGTCAACATGGTGACAATAGTACGAGAAGCTTATTTAGTATATTGGAAGCTATTCTCCACCGGAAGTGTTCTTTGCGATAAACCAGGTCGCGTTGGTTTGAGTTTGGAAATTCACCACAAAGAAAGATATGACTCGAACTCTTAACGTTGTTATCATGACTCATTGAGGGCGAGCTATATCGAGGATCTCTACCAAAGGGTGTTTTCTTGATAAACCAATCGCATGGACAATTACAATTCACATGAAAGAAAGATGACTCTAAACTCTTAACCATGTTATCATGACTCATTCAGATATATCTAGGATCTTGAGAAGTTTTGACGAAGAGCGAAAGTTATCATTGATAGAATTTAACTATGTACTCTACAATTGTTTCACTGCTTACATATCAATGTGGGACTCGCATTTTCTTAAGAAGAACATTCTAATGTTGCAGTTCTAATGGTAGTCTCTCTAATGTTAATGTGATGAGAAATGAGAAACTAAGTAATATCGAATTTGGAAGGTGTTTGCTTTGAGAAGTGTATGTTGATTTGGAGTTTTTGTGTTTAGGTCCTAGTCTTGGCCGACCTAACATATGACATGCATTAAAAAGACTAGATATACTTTGCAGATATTTTCTATAGATCTACGCCGACTTGATATGATGCACTACATGGATAAAAATGTTTTAAATCATATATGGTGCCGACAAGAGTGTTTTTGATTGTTTTGTTTTCATCTAATTAGGTCGGCCTAATTGATGAAAGAGATATACTTTGCATATATATGTAAGACTCTTTGAAGGTGAAAGTGTGTGTGTAGTGTGAGGAGAAAAAGAGTAAAGATGTGAATATGAGAAGGAGAAGGAAGAGAGGTGTGGTGAAGTGCGAAGAGGATTAAGGGATGTTTGAATATGCGAGCCTAAATGATTTATCAATTGAGGATCAAAACAAATTTGTTGAGTGATTGTTGTGAGAAGCAATACTTCTTATTTAGAGCTTCATTGGAATTGAACCCTGCACATAGAAGGTGTACTCCATCAGTTCATACTCTCAACAGTGAGCCATAACTTTTGCATCTTGATGGTTAACCATCTTTTGTATTTGGGTTGTGAGCCTTTCAAGGACAGTGAGTCTTGGCAGTGAGCCATATAATATACTGTATCCAGATATAATATATTGTAAGCTAATCCTCACTGTGGTTTTTCCCATTTTGGGTTTTCCACGTAAAAATCTTGGTGTTCATGTGTAATGATGCATTGTCTTGTTTCCATGTTCTCTCGTTGATTCAGTCAGATATGTGATAATGTTTAGATGGATTTTATTTGAATGGTTTTATGAAATACTAATTCACCGCCCCCCACCGCCACCCCTATCTCAATATTCTGAATATTCAACATATTCTAATCATCCTTTAAGAACTTCCAATGTAAGTGGCATCCACTAACAAACTTAATATAAAAAGCCCACTACACCCAACCCTTCTCCCCTACACACATAGAAAGCTTCCCCACAAGCATATAGGTATAATTTTTTTTATTATGTTGCATCAATATTGTCCAGAGTTTTTAGAAGAATTGGGCTTGGCCGTAGCAAATATTACTCTTTTGTGTGGGAATATGCAATTGTAATTAGAGCAATATTTATGTCTATAGCTGCAAACTCTCCACAAAACATTTATATATATCTGAACAATTTTGTAGAGGCACACAAAGGTAATTTCTTTTTATAATTTGTGGTTATTGAAGTTGTTTATGTTGTTCTATTGCAGTGTATGATGTATCTTATCCATCCGTTGGTGACTATCATGTAACTTTCTTCACTTTCCAAGGTATTTTCTTCTCATCTTGAAGTCATATTTTCCTAATCCTGGACATAATTTCAAAGACATGTTGTAAAACTTTACTTGTTAGCATTTTAATTTAGAACTTCTAAGAATTGATCATTATTTTTGCATTATGATTGTGCCTCTGCCCAAATTTTGAAGCATCAAATATAAATGTGTTTTCTAGAGGATGCTAGTAGTGAGAACTGCTGCCCAAAATATCATTGGGTCCCTAGCTAGTGAAAATGTTTATCCCGACCTTGAATCCAATTTGAGAATCCATATTCGGCAGCCTAGTAAGAAATTTAGTTTTTGGGCATGCGACTGACAACACAGAGTTGTGCCAATACAACATTGAAAAACTGTTTTACAGTGGGTTAAACTCACAAAAACCTAAAAATTTATGGGGGCAATTGTCCTAAGTCCAGGAATAATATAATCAGTTGCTGGGTCAACAACATAAAACCTTCAACGCAATGTTCTTATCTCAGCTCACACCATGACTTGTAAAATGAAGAAAATGCTGACAGAAGCCTTTCCACATCCTTGTGCTCTTACTCTGATCAGAAAACAAATAATTTGTTTATTATGAGTTCAGAAGAATCGCTTTAGATAATTTGATAGATCAAAAATGGCATTCTTCACATCCTTGAGCTGTTACTCTAATCATGGTCAACTGATCAGAACACAAATAATTTGTTTATTATGAATTCAGAAGAATGGCTTTAGATAATTTGATAGATCAAAACTGCCATTCCTCATGCTATCCGGTGCTGTAAGTTTGTTGGGTGCATTGCTAAACATGCAATCTGATGCAATAATGCCAGAAATTGAAGATGGCATGGACCGTGATGGCTGCCATGGTCTACCATATTACCAAGCCATCTGTTTCTGATTTGTAGTTCACCTGACAATGATTTAAATTTTGAAGTAAAACCTGAAATACCATAACCCACGACCAGTTTATCTCCTTTTTGCACAATCTGGACCTGCAACGATACCAAAGCAATGAGTCAGACTAAGAACATATTTCAAAATACCCTTAACAGCTTTGTCTTTCGAGGTTTCTGAATTCCTGTGAATATCATCAAGAGCTGAAAAAAATGAGATTGTAACGTATATAATCCAATAAAAACATTATTTCATTTTGGGGGTATTCCAGACAAATATTAGGACAATTTTTAACATGGTATGACAGCAATCCTTAACTACGATTCTGAATGAAAGAAAAAGCATAAAGAGTTGGCTCAAACTTCAAGTGCAAATCTCAACCATAATCCTTCCCTTAGGGACCAGCTGTGCTCCAATTCTTACAAGATTCACTACCGGTATGCTAAGAAACTTTAAAAGATCTGATACAGGAAACATAATGTCATCTGGGTTAAAATTTTGTACAAAAATTTACTGCATAAAAGGATATTTCTATCACCATGCTCAAAATCAAGGATGAGGATCAAAATATCTAACCATAACTAGTAACTTATAGCAATGAATTTCTCTATTGATGTTCAGGTTACATGTTCTGCAAGTTCCTAGAGATTCACACTGCAGATAAATTTTGAATTGTGTCTCATAGAAGCAACAATACCATACAAATTCAGAAAGCATTCATAATGGAACTCTTATGGTGGATCTCAAACTCAATGCTAGCGTTTAAAATTCTGACCATAACAGATCAGATACACATTGGAAATCTGGCTTTGATTGTGATTATAATTCAGGGTATGTTTGGCCTTGCATGAAATTTCCAATAGCCGAGATTAAGAGAGGTGGAGTCTGCTAGGTCTAAAATAGGTTTCTATAATATGATGATCCTCTAAATAGGAAAAAGGTGGAAAACCAATTGAGATCCCACACAATTCAAGGGTGCTGGTACACAAAGCAGCCGAAGGTTGTTAGCAAGAGCTGTTTGTATGAGGAGGTATGTCACTAGGTAGTAAGCAAGACCTATGAAAATTGCAATGCTATTACATGGTCAGAAAGGGGTAAAGGTGAGAACAACGTAGAAGATAGAAGGTAATGAGAAATACTATGCTACCTAATGCATGACTTGCACAACATTTACAATTAAAGACATAAAAAATCCAGTCCATGATATTAGCTTGAAATATTTCTGGATTTAACAGCATGAACATTTGTTCATCAACATTTCAGATCAAACTCCAAGATCCATCCTCAGGTTGTAGATAGCAGGAGAAGAGAAATGTCGACACTCCATGATCCCTCCTCTATTTAGCTAGTCTGGTCTGCTAATAGTTATTACATTTCCTTTCTCATCCTATCTACATCCTGATGATGGATACTAGAGCGTGATCCAAAACATTGATGGAAAAAAGTTCATACAGTCCAATCCAAAAACATTTCAAGCTAACGTTTACAATGTAAATCTAATAACCACCATAGATTTTTTTTTTGCAAACCACTTAATTGAAAGGTCGGAAATCAATTTTGAAAGTGTCACAAGGCTCACCAAGAACCAAAGTCATGTTTAACCAACCCTAAGCACTCCAAGAAGTTTGGAGTTCTCCCTATAACACTAATTAGTAATTAGCCTTTGGCAGAACTTGGAAATTGGCTAATTGTTCACAAAACAATATAGCTTAAAATGGGGGCATTATTGTAAATTAAAGTACCAAGCAAAGGTAATTCAGGTTATGGATATGTACCTTGAATCAACTTGTCAATGTGTTAATCTCCCCCTTAGATTGCAGCACTTTGTGAGAGATAGTTGCACGTGAAGTAAAGGAGAATAGAAAACGACCTAAGTAGACCACATAGTTGGGGACTATAAAGATTTGGTAAACCTCATTGGCACAACTCCTATTCTTGAAATTTTAAAGAGCTTTATATTGAATCGTCTTTCACAGCATAAGCTCCTCTAAGTTTCTAACCATAGTTACTAGGAAATGCAAGGGTATAAATACGAGTATGGGGATGAGTGGGGATGAGTATGCCAATCAAATTAGGGTATGTGAATAAATAATAAGGAGAGTGATACATTATATATATAGTCATAAAAAATTGTCATTATGGGGATGAAGACATAGTAAATGTTCCTATGGCTATAATAGAGTTTCCTCATAACTATGCCTCTAACCCTTAATCCTTTTATGCAAGCAGAGTGAATGATGCGTGTTAATCTTATTGAGAAATTAAAAAAGGGGCATTCTATAGATATGAATCTAAACCCTAAAAACCAAAACTCACTTTTAGCCAACACCATTGGTGATGAGGATGCCAATCAAACTAGGGTATGCAAGTAAATAAGGAGACAACTATAGTGTTTATTAATATAGCCACCAAAATTTGGGGGTACAAGGACGAGGACACGGTACACATTCCTATAATGGAGTTTCTTGGTAACTATGCCTCTAACCCTAAACCCTCTTCTTAAAGTGGATGTATTTATACAAACCGAGTGAATAATGTGTGTTCTTATCGAGAAATAACAATATGGGGAATCCTATAAATATGAATATAAACCCTAAAAACCAAAACTTACTTCTAGCTGATGACAACGGCCCAGCCGATGCCATTTGCAAAAAAAAAGGTACTGCAAAGCATCATCGGCCTATCTGATGACATCAACTACATGCCACCAACAGGGGAATGGATCAGCAAGGTCAGAGGAAGAATCGAGGAATCAGGCAGACAAATCTGTAGATATGAAGGTGATACAATGGATGACAACCGATGATTTATCTCTCACAAAGTACCATAATCTGGTCCACCCCAATTCTGACATATGCATTAACATATGCTCAAGGAGATTAATGCTCCAATAAATCTTACATGAAATATGTGGTAAAGCAAAAATAAAGAGTATACATGGAGTTCTGAACTTTGAATTAAGCAAGTTAATATTTACTTGAAATCAAGCCGAAGCAACTCATATGGTGCTGAATTAAATGTACAATAATAAAATAGCTAATGCACACATCTTCCCAAATCAAAGTCGATGTTCACAGTTGAGACCAAAGATGCATTAATACTTTTATCTTCCCTTTTCTTTATCTGTTATCAACACATGTTCTCACATAGAACTAAGTGATAAGCATATATTTGAGTTTCATGGAAATAAACACTGTACCTGATAAAAGATATAGTTCTGATATGGATACAGGTATCGCATATAAAATTATAAATATAGCAAATTTTCAAGACCTCATGATATCGATATGGTTGGATATGACATTTATAATAACATATATTTTACACACCAAAGGAGATAAAACATAACATGAACAATATTTATATAGATTTATCAGGTGTTTCTCCAAGTTACCAGGACAAGGGGATGTGGGAACAGGGAGACAGGTTTCAGGGATGGCAAGGGAACGGCTATAAATATAATATATAAATTAACATTTGAATTTTTAAAATATAAACAAATCAATAATATCTAAAAATAGCATATACAAGTCAAAAGAAGCAAAAAGTTGAAAGATTAAGCACTATAACAATTCATTGAACCCATAATTCATCCGATAGATGGATAATCATAAACATTATCATTATGTAATATGATTCATACTGAGAGATGCCAAAAAAAGGAGTTGCATAATGCATAGTACAAAGATACATTGATCAACAAGCTTAGATATTGGCATCATCATCCAAACTGCTACTGTTCCTCTCTCTCTTTTCCTCTTTTTGTCTTCATCTGGTTTCCTTTTCTCTTTTGGTGAAAGTAAAACAACAACGGGCATGGATTTTAAAATAGTTTTGGATTGGAGATCCTTTTTAGGGTTTTGTTTGTTTCAGAATGCTTTTATTAAAAAAATTGATGTATGTGTGTGTTTGATGTAGGGGATGACCTGAAGTCTCAGGGACAGTCAGGTGATATCAAGAAGTCCCCAAAAAGACTAAAACGAGGGGGACAACCCAAAGCATCAAAAAAGAGGGGGATAGGGACAGGACATCTCCTCTAAGTCTCCAAATCCCCAAGACATCTGGTACATCACCCAGATCCATTTGGAGGCATCCCCATGGAACACAATTCTATTGTTGATTTTATATTTTATTTTATAACATTTACTTTTTTACATTACTTGTATTTTTCTGCTTTGTTTGAATGATTTTTTTGCCACTAACTAAAACACAACTCTGGATAGTGTGGCACCATATACAGACATATGAGATACAGCCCAGAAATAGGCTTGCATTTGGATATTTCTACATACAGTATCTATGCCATATCTGAGTGTATTGTATTCATATCTGACAACTGATATGCGTGTGTATCTAGGTGGGGAAAGGGAAGTATCTGTCAACTCCGGCATATATCTTAAAGAATCATCTGTGGGGTATAGGCTACATATGTCTTCATACGTGCTTTAGTACTTTATAACCATCTTTTATATCTGATAAACATACCAGAATTTGTTCAGCTGATACATGTCACACCAAGTTGAGCTCTCAGTCAATGCATGCAAATATAGTCTTTTTCTAAAACACTAGTGCATCCATCAATCGTATTTCATACTAGAGGGTACATAACTGTCCCATCAACACATGCAATTAGTCAGCAAAGAGATTTTCATATGTGATCCATGGACTCATCAAAAAATCTTTATTGGTGGTATATATATCAGTAATGAAAAACAAACTTCTCTTTCTTTTCATGACTTTGTATCCCATTGTTGTCATTTAATCCTTTCTTCTCCATCAAGATATCATATCAACTTAAGGAGATCATTATACATAATTTTGTTTCCATATGAATTAAAACCAAGAAAATCTTATGTTTTAAGTTTGGCACCTTATATCCCATTCATGGGGCCTCGGGAGCTCAGCCTCTTTCTCATAACAGGGTTTCCAACAGGTGGATACCTCCACCCTCAGGGTTCTTAAACTCAATTTCGATGGAGCTTCTCAGGACAATTCAGAGCTTGCTGGTGCTGGGTGTGTTATCCAGGATTCTTTGGGAGCCCCAATTAAAGCTGCCTCCAGGAAATTAAAAAATTGAATGAATAATGAGGTATGCCTCTAGGCCTCAACACTCCCACCCAAAGCTGTATCTCACCCCTGATCATTGAGGGGTATTCAATAGCCATCCTCAACACCACTAGAGAGCAAGTCATAGAATTGGAAGTTGGCAAATATATTGAGGGAGGCATGGTCCATATTGAATTCCCTCGAATCCTTCTCCAAAATGCATTCCTTTAGGGAAGCAAATTTTATTGCCAATCATCTTGCAAATCATGGCATTGATCAACTTGAAGAGTTTAATAATTTCAAATAATATGTGGTAAAGGATATCTGCCAGCATGTTTAATAGGTTTTTGACATCCTTCCCTACATTGCATTTATTTCACCAATGTGAATGTCATTAGTGAGAGCGTGGGAGGAGTTTTTATGTGCAGTAGCTTTCCACTCTAAGTCATCATGCACACCCTGAATACTGCTTTTCTCACCTCCTACTCTTTGTGCCATGGCAAAAATCCACCTCTACTCCAAGAAGAGTGAAATGTCATTTTGCAGCCCAGTGACAAATATTCGTTTGGGGAAGGTCTTCACTCTGAACTCAGATGTGGTAATAAACATTATTAAAGTCATTTTGAGTGATGATTTTCTGTCTGGAAGTGATACTAGGAGGGACAATTCTAAAATATCTTCCAAGTTTGTTTCAATCTCCAAAGGTTTACAGACAAAGAAATTGTCCAAGCACTAGCAGTATTCCACATCAATCCAAAATGCAGAGGCAATCCAGACAAACCTTTGGTGGTGGCAAAAATGGCTCACATTGGGTTGGTCAAGTCAGATTTGTGCTAATGGAAATTGTTGACATTTCATGGCCACCTTATGGCCCATCAGTTATAACCGATCTGAGAGATCTTATCTGGGCCATCTTGCATGATTTTATGCCTCTAGTTGTTGAATTAGCCCCTTGGTGCTTAGTCAATTACCCTAAATTGGGAAATCCAGAAAATTGGCTAAGTGTGAGGGTTATTTGAGTTTCCTATCTTGTAGAGGGCCCAAATGAGTAACTCCAGTTCAAATTGGGAGAAAATTGGGTAAAAAACAACCAAGTTACAATTTTGTGGGATTTTCGGGGTCTTCATGATATTGTGGAAGTTTTGGTGGTACTAGGAAATATCCACATCAGGGTGAATTTTGTGGAAGTTTTCATGGTATCAAGATATATCCACATCAAGGTGAAAGTTCCACAAGATCCATCATAGGATCAAAGTTCCGCAATATCCATATGGAGGTCAAATTTTCGCAAAGGGCCAAAATGAAACGGGTTTTTTTCTCGGGAGGTTTTGTGGAGTTCTAGGGGTCTACAAGACATTGCAAAAATTTTAGGGATGATGGGATATATCCGTATCCTGTCCAATTTTCCGTAATATCTGGATGGGGCTTGGATTTCCACAAGAGGCAGAAATGGTGTGTTTTCAACCCAAAACTACCATCAATGCTGCACCCACTTTTGCAACTACCAAATCTAATCCGTGGAGGCTCAAGAAAGGTTTTTTAACTTGTTTTACATGGATTCTAAGGGGGAAAAAGGTGCCCATGCTACATTTATAAATTACAGATTGTGTGGGGGTTTCTGCACTTTATCCACGAATTCATCAATGTGGAAGCATGGCATGGATGTCAAGGTCGTTTTCTCTCACCTCCAACTCAAGTTTTGGATGGACACGTCTACAATTCATTGGATTGGGTCGTTGCTAGGGTTTTTGCCTCTACCACATGTTCTTCCTTTCTCTTGTGTCCTTTTGATGAATAAAAATCTGTTTGTGCTCATGGTTACAGGCCAAGTCACAGGATTCGCCGAATTTTATGTATGAAGTTTGAAATTTAGCGAATCCCAATAAAATCTAAAAAAATCATTCTAATTCGCCCTATAATTCGTACAGAACAAGGTAGGGTTTTTTTAATTAAAATATTTTTGGTCGTTTGATACAAAAGGAAGAAGTGAGAATCCCTAGAACATGGCGTGGCTTCTCCCATATTCTACACAGCTACTCTAAAGTGTTTCAAGTTTCCACGACCCAAAACCTGTGTCGGCAGACGATTTAACATCAACAGGTTTAGACGGATGCAAGTTCAGTGGGTGCAGGTTCAATGCCTACTAGAGCATAGGTAGGGGTGACGGTGAGCGCATAACAAACAAGATGATTCTCTTATTACCCCTTCTCTATCGGGTCGAGTCCATATTATCATTATCAAAAATGATAATTGATATTCGATATTCATTATTCTATTTACAAAAGGAGATGAAAACTCATTATAAAGAAAATTACAAGATGATGTTTCTAAAAAGAAACCATCATTAACTTGCAAACTAAAGCAAAAAGCCAAAAGATGCTAAATCAAACTAAAGCGTAAACAAAAGTTACTAAAAGCTAACTAAGTTCACTAAAAGTAAACTAATGACTAACTAAAGCTAAGATGAACATTAATATTACAATAAATACTTTAATACCATCCCTTAATGGTCATCCTACAAACATAAACTAAGTCTACTCATATTTTGATGGTGTGTTGGTCATCAAAATGCATAATATGTAGACTCCTTCTACTCAGTATACTCTGCCACTTGAACACTTTGATGAGACTCTTCCTAATTGGACTTTTCATCAGCCAACCGCTTTCTGCAATACTTTTGTATATGACTAATCTTCCCACAGTAATGGATAGACTTCTTGGAGCCCTCCTCTGAATTGCCTCGTCCTTTCTGCTGAGTGGACTTTCCTTTTCCAATGTCATTGGCAGTAAATGCTTGTTCAACACTAGAAGATTCGTTGCTGCTCCCAAACCGCTTCATCCACCTATCCTGCTACAAAAGCTTGTTGCACAGCTCATCAAACTTCAAGTCAACATTGGTGGATGTAATGTTGAGCATTTCGATGAAGTGCTCATAAGAACGTGGCAAAATTTTCAAAGTGATCACCACCATATCCTCCTCTTCCATATTATGACCAATGGTCTCCAGTTGATTGCGAATAATTTTCATCAAATGCTCCTGCAAAGGCACTTGGTCGTCCATCATAATGGAAAACAACATATTCTTTAGGAAGAAAGCCCTTCCCTTATCAGAGGTCTCATGGAGATCTTTCAAATGCTTCCAAATCTTCATAGCAAATTTACCAGATGGTATTTCTGATAACATCTCATCCAGGTGATAGATAACTTGAGAAGCATAATTGCCTCTCTATTATCTCCATCATACTTGTCCTGATCTTTCCCCATAACTGTGGGACAAACTTTTGTACCTAGAACAGCCAAACACCGATACTCGAAAACTGTGAGCTTCCTCTACTTCCAGGTATTATAACTTTTCCCATTGAACCTCTGCCTACTTTCCAACATGTAGTTGGTCAAAGCAGCCATCCCTCCCGTTTTCCAAAAGCCCAAAAAACGAGGTAAAGTTTGTGATCAGCTAGCACAAAACCTTGAACAATCAGCTGGCACAACTCTCTCTAGAAAGGGGCTTAGAAAACAGCAAGATTTTTTTCAGAAAAAACCACAAAAACTTAAGAAAAAGCAACAAAAAAATGAAAAACCTTCAAAAACTCTGAAAGAAAGATTTTCATAAAATACCTTTGAAAACCCTGAAAATTCAAAAACTTCGATGATTAGTAAAAATTTTATAGAATTTTTTTCAAAAACTCTTCAAATCTTTAGAAATATTCTAGCACAGCAAAAAAAATTTCGTAAATTTTTTTCAAAAAACTCTTCAAAATTTTAGACCCACGAAATTCTAGAAGACCTTAGTCGCAACAAAAAAAATTCAGACAAAAAATTTTCAAAAAACTTTGAAAGAACAAGGCAAGATTTTTCAAAAAAAATCTTCAAAAAACACTTGCAAATTTTTTCAGGAAAATTTTCACAAAACTCTTGCAGGAATCTTCAAAAACCCACGATCTCAGCAAAAATACCCATCCAGAACAAGTCACAAAAAGGAAACCCTCGACCTCAACAAAAAAAAACTTTGACGCTGCAAACAGAGGACTCACGATTTCAATAGGAGAGTCTCGCCTAGAAACCACAAACTACCCAAACAAAATCTTCATGCGGCAGAAAAAAACCCTTTGATTTCTTGATAAAATCAGCTCACAAAAATCTCTTCAAAAAACTGCTCCAAAAAACCCTTGATTTTTTGTCTATAAAAAAATCGGCTAAAAAACTCCACAAATTTTGTGAAAAAAAAATCTGTTAAAAACCCTCCAAAATAAGTTTTCAATTTTTCAGGTTAACTATTAACATTCAAATTTAAAAAAAAAACAAAGCAAAAACATCTAAGAAATGTTCAAAAAATCCCATAGGAGTTTAAACAACGAATTTTTATAACTAAAAAATTCGCCAAAAAAGTTTGAGCCTAAGCTCTGATACCATGAAATGATAATTGATATTTGATATTCATTATTCTATTTACAAAAGGAGATGAAAACTCCTTATAAAGAAAATTACAAGATGATGTTTCTAAAAAGAAACCATCGTTAACTAAAGCAAACTAAAGCAGAAAGCCGAAAGATGCTAAATCAAACTAAAGCATAAACAAAAGTTACTAAAAGCTAAGTTAACTAAAAGTAAACTAACGACTAACTAAAGCTAAGATGACAATTAATATTACAATAAATACTTTAATATTATCACCATCCTATGCACACAAACTATTGTTAGACGGTGGTTATAGAGTGTGACGATCAAAGCGTATCCTTTGCTTTTCTTTAAGTAGTAGGCAGGGAGCTTCGTGCTTGAAAATTTCCCAATCTCCTCAAACCATATCAAATCCCCATAATTCGTAGACCTGGAGATACAATGCCTTGTCTATGCTTCCACCATTTGCATGAATGTTTGCCATGGTAGTTGAAAATTCTCCTCAAATCATGCTTCGATGGATGTCACTCTGTTGATCGATGAGGTTGACCCCCTTCGTCCTCCTCTCTTGTATTGGGAGGTGTAGTAAATCGCCTCCACTGCTTTAGGGAATAAAATTCAAACAAGGTAATATTTAAATTATATTATATTTATTATTTAATATATATAATTTTTGTTGATAATCATGACATCGGGCTTCTACTTCCAGCCCCGATTTTTTGTATAAATTAAATGTGTAGCCTATCGGCTATTTAATTTATTAAGGTGACTATTGGTGAAGAGGCGCTTCACCTTGTATATCATATAATATTTAATTATTGTTAAATAATTAAATGTGGCCTTCTCATCTGCCACCTTTGAAGAGACACGATTTTTATTGAGGCTGACTTCCTTGTCTTGAAGAGACAAGATCCTTCTCTCTCTTGTGTATATATATGCGTTGTTGTTTGATCATTGACATTCATTCATTATCACATTCATCCTTCATTGTGCGAGTTCATAGAGAAGTGCGATTTCCTTCAAAGAGCAGATCGAAATTGTTTAAGGAGGCTGAAATTCTGTCTTCAAGAAGGGCGATATTATATTCAGCTATTGCATCAAGTTTTGGTGCTGTTGTGTGGCCTTGTAATCGGCCTCATTGTAAAGATCATTGTTGTTTGATATTCAATATATAAGTGATATATTGTTGCTAGGTTTTTTCTCCCTCAAGTGGAGGGTTTTCCCATGGTATATGTTGTGTCTATTTGTTTGAATTTGAATTAAAATCTGCTTATTTATATCTAATCCTAAAACTAACATTGTATCAGAGCAGGTGTAAGAAAGATCGTGATCAGATTTCTATAAGCAGTATTATCTTTCATTCTTGTTATCATCTTCTTGTGTCTATCTTATCATCGAAAATGGTGAACGGGCTCAAGATTGAAGATAGACTTGAAGGTGCTTCCAACTTCACCTCTTGGAAGTTTAGAGTATTGCTTGCATTGGAACAAAATGAGATTGATGATGAGTTTCAAGCTGGGGCCGAGTTCCGAACCTTAAGAGGTAAGAAAATGAGAAGCCTCAATGGAAGAAGAAGGGCACTAAAGGCGAAGAAGATTTTAGTTGACTCTATGAAGGGACCACCTTGTGCAGAATTATCTCCAAGTTGAAGGCGACAGAGGAAATGTTCAAGACCTTGGAGGAAATGTATGAAATCAATAATACTAAGCCAGAGCTCTTGCATTAAGGCAACAACTTCATCATGTCAAGATGGCGAAAGGAGATTCTGTCATCTCATTTTTCATGAAGATCACCGAATTGAGAGATCAGCTTTCCACCATTGGGCATATGGTTGATGATAAGGATTTGGTTATGTTGGCGCTTAATGGTTTTCCTCAATCTTGGGAGCTATTTATCCAAGGCATCAGTGGGAGATCAAAACTACCTAAGTTTGATCACTTGAGGGCAGATTGCATTCAAGAAGAATCAAGATTAGCAGCAAGAGGCAATGGGCAAAGCTCTACAAATGAAGAGATTCATGTACTTGCTGCTCAATCTTCTAAGAAGAAAGGAAGAGAAGGGAAGAAAGACAACTTCAAGAGGAACAAAGATAGAAGATTAGATGGTGCTCCTGCATCTAAGAAGAAGAAGGATCTTTCCCACATACAGTGCTTCAGATGTGACAAGTTTGGTCACTATGCAAAAGATTGTCCAACTAGACCTAAACAACATGCTTCAATTGCGGATGTGGGTGAGATCTCTCCTCAGAAGGATTCAAGTGGTTTCCTATTCTATTCTGCCTTATCAAGCAATGTTCCTACAAATAGCAACACTTGGTTGATTGATAGTGGTGCCTCCGGTCACATTACTAGTTTTAGAGAACATCTTTTAGATTTGGTGGAGAAAGATACAAGTGTTCAAGTCATAATTGGAGATGATGCATGCTATTCGATGAAAGGTGTTGGAACCTCCTCTCTTCACTTAGATTGCGGCATCTCTCTTCAGTTGAGTGATGTACTATTCATACCAGGCATCAAGAGGAACCTTGTCTCTATTTCAGCCTTGGAGGACAAGGGATATCAAGTTGCATTCTCCGAAGGAAAAGTTCTTGCATGGCCGAAAAACTCTAGCATCAAGACAGCCCGAGTGATTGGTGTTTGGCAAGAATGTCTCTACAGACTTTGCACTCGTCCACTACAGGCTTTGTTGCATGATTCAACAAGTTCGTGTGAGCTTTGGCATAGAAGACTTGCTCACCTTCACTTTAGAGCACTTCCAACCATGGAGAAGATGGTCAGCATTCCTAGAAGCTCGGCCGAGAGCATGAGAGATACACTTGTCGAGGATCGCTTTGGACTAAAGAATCGAGGAAGTGCCCAGGAGATTCAAGGAATTTAAAGCCCAAGTAGAGAACTTATCCAGGAAGAGGATCAAAGTTCTGAGATCTGACAACGGAGGAGAATACATCTCTGGAAGCTTTTGTAACTTTTGTGTTGAGGCAGGAATTAAGAGGGCGTTTTGTGTTCCCTACAATCCACAACAAAACAATGTAGCAAAAAGGAAGAACAGATCCATCGTAGAAGCAGCTAAAGCCATGATCCATGATCAGATCTGCCTGCCAAACCTTCTTTTTGGGCCAAGGCATCCCAGGGCCGATGGTGTATGTTGAATCAGACCCTCAGCCATTGTCTTGAGAACGCGACTCACGAAGCTTTCTGGTGTGAAACCTAAAGTCAGCTTCATTTGAGAATCTTTGGTTGTCTTGTGTATGTTCATGTTGCCTAAAGATAAAAAGACAAGTTGGAACCATCTGGCAAGAAGGGAATATTTTTAGGCTATAGCGAGTCTTCAAAAACCTACAAGATTTACATTCAAGGTCAGAAACTGATAGAGATCAATAGGGATGTTACATTTGAAGAGGATGTTGCATTCAAGAGATCTAAAGGCTCTCCCATGGAGATAGATAATGAAGACCATGAGACTCCTCAGGACATGGAAGTTGACCATACTCCTGAGATTCAGAGGGAGTCTCTTGAACCAAAATAAGATGGTGATCCAGTTGAGCCTTTGGAACCTATTGATGGGCCTAGAGACATTGTTATTGGTCGAACGAAACCTCTATGGGCTAGGGAAACAATGCAGGAGGCAGAAAAGTTTGCAGCCCCTAGAGGAACATTTAGAGAAAATAAAAGACCACAGAAGTTTTCAAGTTATGTTGCATTGACGAGTCAAATTATTGAATCTAAGCCTTCCAGTGTTGAGGAAGCTACAATTCAACAAGTATGGAGAGATGCTATGGCTGAAGAGTATCAATCCATCCTTAAGAACGATGTTTGGGACATAGTACCTAGTCCAGAAGGAAAATTCGTTGTATCTTCTAAGTGGTT
>VDFB02091093.1:23125-50437 GCA_007258455.2 Sequoia sempervirens
ATGAGCCTCCTTTGCCTTGGTCCAAAATCTCATATTTCCGTTATTTATGTTCTACTTCTATGATCTTGATTTCAACTTGCATTGAAGTGTGTAGATGTTTGTTGGGAGATAGTTTATTGAAGTATTTTGTCAGAAATCTACCTTGTTAATTTCTAGCTTCTCTCGCTCTGCATATTACTTAAGAGGTTAGGAACGTCTCTAGTTTAAGTTAGTCGTAGTTGAAGTTCTTTAAATCAGAAAATATCAGCTGCGGCGTTTGTGTTTAATAAACTGTGTGCTCTAAGCTGATAAAAAAGATAGGCAACTTAGTTCTAGTTTACTTTCTTTCAAACACCATCAGCAAGAGGGAGCTTCCCCTCCTAATTTGAAGAGCAGTTTATCTGTGCATAGTTGTTTGTTTCAAATACGCATACCAGAGGTGCGAATTTAAATGCCAATAGGGTGAAGGTTGCAGATGGCTACACCCTTAAGTGTGACAAGATGATTTCAGACCTTCCTATGCGCTTAAATAATTTTGAATTTAAGGCAGATTTCTATGTGGTGAATATGGGAGATACTGATATGGTTTTAGGGATGAAATGGCTTCATGACATAGGAGAGTTTACCCTTAACCTTCGATATATGGAAATGAGATTCAAGGTGGATGGGAAGACTCATGTGCTGAAAGCCATCAGAGATAGCAGTTTCAGAATGATATCTTTTAGAAGAATGGAGAGACTCGTATGCCACGACATGGTTGAGTGGGCAGCTGAGTGTATGTTGATGCCATCATAGGGGAAGCAACAAAAACCAGTTTATCATTCGAATATACAGGAGTTGAGGAATAAACATGGTAAGGTGTTCAGTGATATTCGACTAGGTAGACCTCCAAATAGAGGGATTTATTGCATCATAGAGTTGGAGGAGGGCGCCAAACCTGTGATAATCACTCCTTACAGGCACCCTAAGCGGCTGAAAGATGAAATTGAAAAGACAATAAAAGAGTTGTTGGCTATGGGGCACATTAGACCTAGCAAATCTCCTTTTGCTTTATCCGTAGTTTTGGTGAAGAAAAATCATGGTACCCTTCAAATGTGCATTGATTACAGGATCCTAAATAAGAAGACAATTAAGAATAGCTACCCCATTCCTCGTATTGACGAGTTGATCGATGAGCTTCACGGGGCTTGCTACTTCTCGAAAATAGATTTGAGATCGGGTTATCACCAGATCAGGGTCAAAGAGCAGGACATTGAGAAGACAACATTCAGATGTCATTGTGGACACTTTGAGTTTATGGTTATGCCATTTGGGCTAACCAATGCCCCTACTACATTTCAGTCCACTATGAACAGGATCTTCCAGTCATAGTTAAGGAGGTTCGTACTTGTCGTCTTTGATGACATCTTGGTATACAACAAAATGTGGGAGGAGCATATTGCCCATTTGGATACACTGCTAGGTATTCTTGATGAGGAGTCCTTGTATGGCAAGGAATCCAAATGTGATCTAGGCATGACATAATTGCTGTACTTAGGCCATATTATCAGTGCAGAGCGGGTGCGCATGGATCCTGACAAGTTCAAAGCTATCATTGAGTGGCCTACTCTTGAGAATCTTACTCAGCTTAGAGGATTTTTTGGGTTTGGTGTGGTTTTCTGACCGCCGATTTGTCAAGGATACCAATGGCTACGTAGCACCACTTACAGACCATAGTATTTTATGGGACCTGGGTGCCAAGGTTTTTTACCCAAATGTTTACTTTATCATGTCCGTTTACAGTGTTTTATCATCCACCGACAACAAAACGTCCCAGTGCCATACCCCTATCCTCTGAAACGTTAACCATAATATCGTACATCATAATTCCAGTATCAGGTCATGACATGTGATAAGCTCAATAAGGCAGTGATACGCCGCAATTGGTTAATGATCATTGCTATAATTCCCACAAGTTCTAATTCAGGACGATTTCTATTTCATAAAATTCTTCGATTGGGACTTTTAGTTTGGATCTCAAAAAAGGATAAAAGATAAGGGTTTAGAGGATCTATTCTACGCCTAGGAATTCAAGAGACAGTAAAGATCAAGTGAAACGAGTAACCACGCTTTGTTTCGCCTCCCTGGGACAACTATGCAAAGTGAGTGCAATCTTCAAAGAGTGTGATTATAATTTTCATGCCTCTTAATAAGACCGGTTAAGCTTCCGCAAATCACGTAAGCTCAGGCTAACTTTACGCATCGAATGAAAATCATCCATCCGAAGAAAGTATGAGCAATATTTCACCATTAATCTATACGATCAAATCTTGCATTCACTTAACAAACGTTCAAAGCAAGTTCTATTCTAATTGTAATCTAATTCTAATCTATGGTTGAAGAAGTTATGCAACCTTGCACACTACTTGACAATAAAAGTGATTCAAAGCAAATCATGCATAAGAGCTTTTATTATCGGAAATAGCCTAACACAACAATTTCATATACTGTCTCCACACAAATGAAAGTGAGAGATCACAAGTTTATATAGAGTTTTCAAGAATAAATGAAAGGCCAAGATTAAATCAACATCAACAGCCAAGATTAATACAAATCAACCCTAATTAGGGTTTCCTGAAATAACATCAGTAAACAACCAGTAAACAGAGAGTGAGGTGGCAGTTGGAGCTATCTTCAAGGGATTTCGTCCCTATCCTCCTGAGCAGTAGTGTGCTCGACGAACCTGGACACGATTGTGACAACGTCCTCCATCGTGACTGGTGGCAACATGTTCATCCTGAATTCCAGTCCGTCCAAGTCCTCGGCGTATCTGGCGAAGGCACTCTCCCATTCTAGCTCTTGCTTTAGGAAGGGATCTCGGATAGATAAGAGATTTGCCACTTTTGTGAAGTCCTGCCTCAGAATCGTCCCTGTGGTAGAGAAAAAGATTTCCTGAACTTTGCTCTTCAATCTTTCTAGTTGCATGTCATTTTCCCGGACAATTTCTATATTGAACACGTCCGCAACTACGAGGTAAATCTTTCTTCGGATTTCTCTGATTTCTTCCTCCACTTTGAGCCCATCAGCCTTTTCCTTCTCCAAAACTTCGCTCCGTATAGTCAATGCCCAAAACCAATGATGAAAATCATAAGCAGCTCCAGCGGCAATCACCTTTCCCTCGACCAATTCCTGCTTTGGGACACCCTTCAGTACTTTGAGGCATGGAATGAGCCTCTCTTGAATATCCGGGAGGTTGTCCCAAACTTCCGTCATGTCAGCCAATCTGGAAAGGAAAGAGGGAGTCTGTCTGTAGGCAAGCGTCAATCTCTCCATGAACGAAGCTGCTTCTATGCCCTTACTTGCCATCCAGTCCTTGGCCTCTTTGGTCGTGACCATACCTTCTTCCACATCCTTGGCCATTTCCTGTGAGGAATTGAGAAGAGGAGCTACTGCATCACCCTAATTGAGTGGCTGGGTCAGATGCTGAATATACTCTTTCAAGTGCTCAACCTCCCTTTTGTACTCTTTCTTTTTCGCCACTTCCTTTTCCAGTCTCGCCTTGATAGTTGAGACTGAGTTATCTAGTTCTTCCACCTCCTGGCCCTTTGTTGTTGGGCCCAGGTCTATAGTGGTAATGGCATATTCCTGGGGAGTGATTTCATCGTGTGCCTTGTCAACTGTTGGTACTGCAATTTGTATGGAATGGCCGCCGGCCTCATCCCTCTAAATCATGGAAAACTTCTTGGCAGGTTTTTTCACAGCAACTTGTTCCAACCTTGCCAAGAAATCTGCAGTATCATCCTCTTTTTGGATCTCAACTGGTGCATGAATCTTCATCCTCTCCTTCAACTAGTCCGGAATCATAGGTTGTTCTATACTATCTTCCTCTTGAACATTTTTTGCATCTGGAATATCCAAAACTCCTCTGAGGGCAGAAATCATTCCCTCCTCGAAATCATCATTTTGGACTTCCATTTCATTATCCGAACCCAGTACTTTTGTGCCCGTAGGAGATGGGGGTTCATCATCATCCAACTGGATCGACTCATTGTTCTTCTCTTGGACTGAAGAAGGTCTCATCATCTCAGCCAAGGATTCGTCTGCTGTAGCCACTAGCTCGTCAATGTTTCTAGACGCCGCAGAGCGAGATGGCTCCATCTTTTGTCTCTTTTGAGCAGGCTCTATATTTGCAACCACTTCCTCTTCTCAGCAACCTCAATCAAATCATCATTGTGGGATGCGCTGGCATTGGAGGAGTATGACTCTGTCTCGCTCAACAAGTCGTACGTGAGCATCATTCTTTTCTGCCTCAACTCCTAGACCTGCTGGTCGACCCACCACTGAGAATACTTAATCACTGGCCTCATCAATGTAGCCAAATCTGAATGCTCGGACTCTGACCACTTCACGACAGGAAGAGGCCGACTCTCATCGAAGCACGACTGGACATATTTTCCGTCGTCCTGCAACTGATCGGGCACTCGACAAAGTTTAGTTGCCCTCATTAAATCCACCGGCACTCTAGACCATAACCTTCTTCTGACTTCATACTCGTCAACCGCATTTGCCTAGAAGACCTCCAGGTCCACTTTGTGCTTATATCTTCTCCCATCCACGGTCCGAATGTGATGATGAGGGTCAAAATTGGCCCTGGATCGATAAGTTGTGAATGGGTACCATTGAATTTCCAGCCTGGTGCTCTCGGCTGCTTGTGCTAACAGACAAGACTCCAACATATTCCCAATAAAGAATGTGAAAGTAATAGCCGCCTTCTTACTTGGCCTCTGGATGTTCTGGTAATCTTCCAACTGTCTCAAGACTTTGAGAAAAATCATCCTATTTGTAGGATAGATAGGAAGCCTGTAAGGATTGCCAGTGAATCACTGGATCCTTATATATGTGAATCTCGGAAACTGGATAAACCAGGATCCATATTTACTGATTAAGCTCTTGGCTTCGTGACTCAGCCTCTGGTGAGTTCCTCCTTGAAGTATTCTCGTGATATACATGAGGAAAGCATCGTGTGCCTGCCTGAAATGAGATTTCTACCTGAGTTGAAGCTGCGGGTAACAGTCATAAGACTTTAGTTCGTTCTCATCGTTTCCTACTTTGCCTTTGCATATAAATCCTGAGTATCTGTACATTCTGGCCAACAAATAGACGACGTACGAGCTCATGTGGAAAGACTTGGTCTTCTCCAAATTGATCCGTTGCTCGTGGAGATTGTCGCTAATCATCCGGGACCAGTTGAACATCTTTACCCTGGAGGTAATTTCATCTATAAAATAATACATCCACGTCTCAAAATATGCGCCCTGTGGATTTCCTGCTATCCTGTTCAGCATCAGAATGACATCTCCATAATCCTCCTTAAAATCTGTTTGACGCAGCTTCTTGGGCATTTTCTTAGTGGATGGTCTAGGTTTCTCCAGCCATGATTTATTAATATTTGTGGCACACAATTCAACTTGGCCATCATATAACCTTTTGGCATCCTCCTTGGTCTTATAGATGGCCCGATGGTGTGCCGGGATGCCAAATGCCTCCTGGATTGCTACTTTGCCAAGGTGAGCTAGAATCCTTCCGTCAGGTGCAACAATTTGTCTCTCTTGCGCATCATAATGAATGGCACATTCTACCATTAACTCGGCACATTCTATTATTGCAGGCGGGAATCTGACTGCTTGGAAAATTCCATTCCTCACCATCCGTCTGACAATTGGTGTTGGTAATCCAGCATGTCCATATACCCTCTTTTTGAACTCCGTGAAGTCCACATGTCCGAGATCAGTGTCTGCAATATTCTTCCATTTGGAATTGATCTTTGCTTTTGCTGCAAACCTTTGTTGGCGAACTTCATCGACACCTTCTTTGATGATTCTTCTGGTGTGGTCATTAACCTGCAGTAAAAACATCAACATTAATACAAAGACTTTAAATATAATTTATTCCCGTGCCTTTTATTCAAAAATTTTACTTTCAGCTTATTAAAGAGATTGAATTTCTGCAAAAGCAAGCTGAAAGAGTAAGCGAATTTGCTTGAGATTTTTGCGAGAACTTAATAGAAAAGAGCGAGAGAAGAAAGAATTGATAAATTTAGCCAACAAACTCCAAACCTCGGAAAAAGGAAATACTCTAGCTCTGAATCAGATTTGAAAGCTTTTAAAGGGAATTCAATCCAAAAGCTAGCTAGCGACAAAGATAACACAGGATATAGGGCTTTCATGAAATGTACTTCCCCAAAATTTTCTTCCTCAAGCACCAAAATCACTTCTTCAATTGAGAAAATCATTGCTTGCCTTCCGGAGAATAAACCTTGCCTTACTTCTTGCAACTTGAGAGATTAACTTCTACTCGGTGGCGTGTGAAAATGGTTGCCGGCTCGTTGCTTAATGGAAGGTGGTTTGTTTTATGCAGCGTCTTTTCGTTTGATTTGTTTTCTTTACTAATCGAGTAGTTTCTCTACTGAAAAATCTCATAGCCGAAGTTTATCAAAGCATGACTTTAGCAAATCCTTTGATTTTCAAAATTTGATTTTTGCTAGATGTTTATCTTTTATTTTAGATATTTTGGAAAAGATATTAAATGTCAATTAAATTAAATTTGATTTTCAAGTTTTAATTCATGTGAGAATTTTTTTATTTCTTTTCTGGTAGTAATGATTTTTTCTTCCATGAATTTCTTCCAAGATTTATCTGGCCGAATTTTATTTTTTTGTCAGGGGCATTTTATATTTCTAAATTAATGGGAAATAAATTATCAAAGGAGTATTAAAATGTCAAATTTTTAATTTATTTCCAACCCGTTCAATTTTGACCCATGGCTATTTTAATTTTTCTCTTGGCTAAATATTCTCCAAGTTATTTCAATTTGTCCTTTATGCAGAAGTTGAATTTTTAACCATCTCGCCTGTATAAATATTACATGATTCCATTTTCTTCTGCCATGGCAAACTTCAAATTGTGGGGCACATTTTCTCATGCCAAAATCAAATTTTTCTCTTGCTTGGACAATTTTCTCTAGGAAAAGTATGCGTTTGGATGTTTCTCCTAGGCAAAATTCCATAATACTTAGACAAATTTTCAACCTTTTGGCCTAGGGCGGACTTTCTAACCTCTTTGCCATATGTATTCTCCTCTATGAACTTAGCCAACTTCATAAAATTTTCCCATACTTAGGCAAATTTTCAACAAAAAAAATTCTCCCTTGTTCTAGGTAGGACTTCACCAACTCCTTTCCATGGTGGGGCGGACTTCATAAATATCTTTCCATTTCCCTCTCAACGTTGGGCGGACTTTGGAGAAGGCATGCCAATTCTTGGCCAAGGCTTGGGCGGACTTTCCACCCTCTATGCCATTTCCTTTGCTTGTGAGAAGCGGACTTCCATATGTCTTTCCCATAACAAGGGCAGACTTCAAGATTGTCTCGCCATTATCATCCAAGTGCTAGGGCGGACTTCCAAAGGGTCCTGCCATTCCTTCCAAATGCTGGGGTGGACTTTGAAGCTTCCATGCCATCTTCATTGCCATTTTCTTCTCCAAACTTAGGCAGATTTACTCAATGGATTTCATGCTTTTGGGTTGATTTTCTCATTCTGGAGGTCTGATTTTCATAATTTTTCAATTGATTTTTCCAGATTTTTAACTTGCTTTTCCATGCTTTTCTTGATTTTTGCTTGATTTTTCGATTTTTTAGCTGATTTTTGGTTCTAAAAATGGAAATGTTGACTCGTTTGACCAGGGTTGACTTTTTAAAAATAGAAAAAGCAAAATCCCTAAAAAATAGGGAACTCAGTTTGGTCCAAAAATGCCAAAAATGAAAAAAGCAAAAAGCAAAAATCCCCTAAAAATGGGAAGTGGCGAATAGGCTCAAAACCACCAGGCGATCCTCGTCTCCCGAACCTTCTAAGCACTTTTGTGACGTTTAGGCATTGATTTAGGCATGGATTATCAACTTGGCTCAGATGACTCTCAAAAATGATGACCTCATGAAACCGCTACGCGAAGGCAAAACCCTAAAGAAGCAAACTCTTTGGGGTCCCCATTAGCAATGGAAGCGATGTGTGAAAGGTCACAAACAGGCACTTTATAATTTGATGCTTTTGTAAACATATGCATACAAACACGGGGAAGAAGGAACAAGAGGCATGCAGTAGTGATCTTCCAAAATCTTGGTGCCAAAAGTTTGAATGTTTTAGAAGAGAATGACAGCATAATGACAGTGTAAAATTAAAAATTTCTTACAAAATTTTCTGAAATGTCAATTTTGTAGGAAAATCTGATGTTCAATCAGCAGAATGCTGATTGTACAGTTCACAATAAGTTTGCTGTCACCTATTTTTTAGTACATCCAAGTTTGGGTGCAAGCTTTTTAGAGGATACTGTTGCAGTTTTTTGAGCGCCACTTTTTCAGCTATTTTTAGGAGTTTAGAGTTAAAGATTTTTTTCTTAATTATGGAGTGATATTTTTATGTTTTATATTTATAAATGAGTTGCTGTTGCTAATTTGAGAAGACTGTATTTAGAAGTAGAATTCGCTGTGTTTTTGTAGGACTTGTTTAATAGTTTCAGTGCGCCTGATTTTAGCACAATTTCTTTTCTTTTGAGACACCATTATTATGTGGTTGTTAAATTTAGTATTTTTATTTTTATCAGTTGTTATTTTGAGGCTGAAAAGCTCTATAAAGTATAAGCAATCGCTTCATTGCTGCAACAAGTCATTCAAACCAGACAATTCAGAATTATTGTATAGTGTTTTCTGTTGTGCATCCAGCTACAGGTCTGATATTGGATTTTTTAGTTCTATTGTGTTTTTTTTTCAGTATGTTTTATCCTGCAAGTAATATTCAGTAATTGTTCTGCAAGTAATTGTTTTCTGTTGCTCAAAGTAAGAGGACATTTAAATAATTTCTAACAATGGTATTAGAGCCACCACCACTTGTAGCGGAGTTGGCTGGGGCCTGGGGTTTGCTCCCTCGAGGTCTTAGGTTCGACTCCCGTTGCGTAGTGTGAATGGCTAAAGGGGTCAGTTACAAGTGTGCCAGTGGCCTGCCCTCTGACCCGGGGTATAGGACTGGACTTAATTAAAAAAAAAAACAATGGTATTAGAGCCACATTTATCAGCAAGTGTTTTATTACTGCACCTGAAAATTACACTGGTCTTGTGCAGATCTAGAGCTCCTTTACCACCTGAAAATTACATTGGCCTTGTGCAGATTTAGAGCTCCTTCACCAGAGTTCAAGATCCTGACACTCTAAGAAAAAATCTCAGCTTTATTTGATTCAATATAATGGCAGCAAAACAATAATACAATGCCAGTTTCATAGTTTAAAGGTGAAATTTTTACTATTGGAGAGATTAGTTGAAAAGAGTATTAATACTGAAATGCTTATGGGATATACTAGTCAATGGGTATGTTGAACCTCAAAACTAGGATACATATTACACTGAGTAAAAAATACAAGACAAATAAAGAAAGAAGAGGGGATGCGCAAGCATTTTTCTACATTGACAGTGTTATGTATCGAAGTAATTATCCAAGAATTGCAAGTTGCAAGACATCAAAGGACATCATTGGGTTTGAGGAATTCATTATTGAAGATTATTTTGATTGTTATTTCTCTCTGCAAGTTTTCTTCACTGAAGCTCAGGACGAAACCCCTGGGAGCTTTCAGCTTTGGACGCCATCCCAAAGCCATTTCAGTTCACAGTTTTGCTACAGCGCTGCATGCCTTGAAACAGACCCAGCCATTAGAGGCATTGCAGATTTTAAGAAGAAGTGAGGGTTTGAGACATCAACCCACTCATTCATGGATCGGCCTACACCACTCAATTAGAGTCCTTAATAGGCACAGATTTGTGCTTTTTGCAACTTCACTCTGAATAAGAAACAATGCATGAAGCCACCTTAATCAAAAACACCTATGCATGTAATCAGATTTGATTTAATGAGAATAATGGCTTCATCTGGGTGATAAATCTTGTTATTATTGTATGTGGGTATTATCTATCTTTCCTATGCATTCTTTTCATGTTATGGCATTGAAAACAAACAAACCAAACAAACATCTGGAAACATATGAAATCAGAAAAATTCAGTGGGCAGAATTGTAACCAAATTGACATAGGATATTTCAAAGAAAAAGTTGAATGTTCAAGACCTACATCAAGTTCAAATAATATTGTTACACAATGTAAAAAGTTAATTCAAACTCATCCTCCAAAGTTCCAAACCCAATGATAGATCAGAATTTTGAAAGAAAATTAACAAAAAATCAAGTTACAGAAAGCAATGGCAATGAATTGGTTAATTATGTACTTATTCAAATATTGAGGTAGAACCTACAAAGTTTGAAGAGAAGATTGAAAAAAAAACGTATTTATTCAAATATTGAGGTGGAACCTACAAAGTTTGAAGAAGAGAATGAAACAAAAGAATGGATTACAGCAATGGAAGAAGAGATTAATACAATTAAAAGAAATGAAAGGAACTACATTTATTTACAAGAATAAGGACAAGAGTGATGATACCATCGAAAGATACAAAGCTAGATTGATTGCAAAAAGATATACTCGAAGGCATGGTATAGACTATAGAATCTAGACTAGGAAGGGAACTATGCACTTGTTGCAAGACATGACTCGATAAGATTAATATTATCATTAGTAGCACAAAAATGATGGAAACTGAACGTACATCAATAAGATGTGAAGAATGCATATTTTAAGGAATACATTGAAGAGGATGTATATGTGGATCAACTACAAAGATTTGAAATAGGTCAAGAACAATATGTTTAGAGGTTGAAGCAAGTGCTCTATGGTTTGAAACAAGCACTAAGAGCATGTTATTCAAGAATTGACACATGGTTCTTAACAAATGGATATGTGAGATGCAAGAATGAACCTACACCATATTTTTAGAAGGTACTAAAACAATTTATGTATGTCTATATGTTGATGACCTAATCTATACAAGAATCTCAAACAGGATGATGACAAAATTCAAAAAGACAATTATGAAATAGTTTGAAATGACTGATTTAAGACATGTAATATTTTTTTGGCGTGGAGATACATCAATCTCATGGTAAGATCTTTATTTGTCAAGATAAGTGTGTGCAAGATATGTTGAAGAAGTTTGATATGCTAGATTGTAAAGGAATTGATGCACCAATTGCACCTAGAGAAATATTGATGAAAGAAGATAGATCACCGAAGGTAGTTAAAAAGAAATACAAAAATATTGTTGGGAGTTTAATGTATTGACAACTACAAGATTGGATATTATGTTTGCAGTATCATTGGTTTTAACTTTTAAGGTATATGAGTGAACCTACATAAAGACATTTGCGAGCAACAAAAAGGATACTATGTTATGTGAAAGAAACAAAACGATTGTGGAATCAATTATTATTCAGTTGAAGAAAGTTGTTTGGTTATTCAGATGCAGATTAGGGCATTGTTTTACATTAGGAAGTGGATTGATTACATGGAGTTCAAAGAAGTGAAATACAGTTGCATTATCAAATACAGATGCAAAGAATGTTACATTAACAGCAGTGTGTACACAAGCAATTTGGTTAAGAAGAATTTTGGAAGATGTTGGAGAAAAGCAAAGGAATCCTATAGTGATATTTTATGACAATGGTGGAGCAATACCGTTAAGTAAGAATCCAGTATTTCATGCAAGAACAAAATATATGGAACTAAAGCACCATTACATGAGGAGTTGGTACAAAACAAGTCAAAAGAACTAGGAATAATAATACATTCAAGGTTGAAGATAAAATTGCAGATACAAAGATTTGACATCAAAGGAGAGAATATAGGAAAATCTAACATCAAATCAGCAGGCAGTTCACAATAAGTTTGCTGTGAGCCATTTTTTAGCAGATCCAAAGTTAGTGCACAGTCTTTTTCGAGGATGCTGTTCCAGTTTTTCACATGCCACTTTTTCAGCTATTTATAGGAGTTCAAAATTAGAAGAATTCATTTTTAAATATGGAGTAATATTTTTAGGTTTTGTATTTATAAATGAGTTGCTGTTACCGATTTCAGAAGTACAAGGTTACTGTTTCTTGTAGCAGTTTATTAATAGTTTTTGTGCCTAATATTAGCACAATTTTTTTTGACACTACTATTAAGTGGTAGTTAAGTTTAGTATTTTTATTTTTGTTTGGTTGTTATTTTGAACCTGAAAAGCCCTAGAAACCATAGTTTGAAAACTTGACTGGACTCGCCACGGACTCGACAGACTCGCACGTCCCAGTCCTTGCCAAGTCGCTCGGCACGGACTCCCAAGTCAAGTCCGGGAGAATCCAGACTCGGACTCCCGAGTCCGTCCAAGGGACTCGCGCCAGCGACTGTAGGTGTACCATGAGGTTTTAAAACCTCATTTTTTGTTTTTTTCTTTCATTTTACTCCTCCATTTTGCCCAAAACAGGTCTGCAACTCGAAGTAAAGTTAGAAGAAGCAGAGAAAACAAGCATAGGAGATCAAATTAGAGCCAAGTAAGTGATTTAACTCCTCTCTTTTTTGTTTTCTTCGATTGAAAATCAGAAAAATCACGAAAAACTAGGGGAAATGCTGCCAAATTTTTTTCTATTTCCCTTCATAGCCTATTTCCTAGTATTTTTAGCTTGGTTTTGAATTCTATTTTTTTGCAAATGATTGATTATCATTTATTTTCTGATTATTTTCCAAGCCCTACTAATTTTTAACAAAAATCTTGGTGTTTTTTTTTCATGTTGAAACAGCAATGTCAGCTTCAAACTCAAGGCAAACTAGAAAAGACCTTGTATGGAAGTATGGGATACCAAGAAATAAAAAGGGTGAGGTCACATGTACCGAATGCAATAAATGGATGATAGGAGGAACCAACAAATTAAATACCACATTGCCAAAATACCTAGACAAAATGTGGATATATGCCCTAACTCGACTCCTAAGATGGTTAGAGAGATGAAGGCCATTCTTGTTGAGCATGAGATGAAAAAAGATGAAAGACCAAAAACAAAGGATGCACTAGCAGCAATGATGAGTGGAAATGTATCCACTTCTACACCATCAAGGCCCCATGGTGCCCCAAGTCCAAGCATCCGTCAGCCACATTCAACTTTTGGTGAGAGTCCTGTCGGTTCTTTCTCTACTGCTATTGCTAGCCAAGGCCCTTCATCAAGACCAAATTACTTTATTCCACGCAATGTTCCAAGAGTACAACCTTCACTTGAAGGTACCGATTGGAATAAAGAAAAACATCATGAAGCTAGAATGACAGCAGCAAACTTTTCGTACTACAATAATTTACCTTTCAATGTGGCAAACAGCCCATATTGGGAAGGTTTGGTGAATGCCCTTACAGTTGCAGGTAAGGGGTTGAAGACCCCAACAGCTAAAGATTTGAGTGGGCCATTGCTAGAGGAAGCCGTAAAGAATACACGGCTTATGGTTGATGAGCAAAAGAAATTTTAGTGAAGAAAAGGCTGTAGCATCTTATCTGATGGGTGGACAAATGGACGGAATAGGATTCTCCTAAACTTTTTAGTGGCCTCTAATGGTGGATTGGTATTCCTAAAGTCAGTAGATGCCTCCAATGAAATAAAAAATGTTGAGACTTTATGCAATTTATTAAATGGGGTGATCCAGGAGGTTGGTGTTGATAATGTTGTCCAAATTATCATGAACGCAACTCCATTTGTAGCTACAGGTAGACTACTTATGGAGAGGTATCCCACAATTCATGGTCACCTTGTGCTGCACATTGCTTGGACTTGTTGCTAGAGGACATTGATAAGATTGGATGGGTGAAAAGTGTGGTTGAAGATGCCAAAAATGTTACCAAATTTATCTACAACCATTCTTGGGTGCTTTCCTTGATGAGAAAATTCACAAATGCCAACGACCTTGTGCGACTAGGAGTGACACGATTTGCTAGCCACTTCCTCATATTGCAAAGCATTCTTGGTGCCATTGCTTATCTCAAGCAAATGTTTGTGTCTGATGCTTGGTTGGAGTCCCCATTTTCCAAAAAACCTAAAGGGGAAACAATTGTAAGCATAGTTTTTGATGACACATTCATCAAAAATGGAGAGGAGTTGATCGGGGTAAGTAACAAACACAAAAATAAACTTTATACATGATAATCTATTTGCTGTTTTTTTTTAGGGGCTAATTTTGTAATAATTTAACATTTGTTTTCATTTTTTTAGGTGACAGAACCTTTGGTTAGGATTCTTCATATGGTGGATGGAGAGGGCATGCCAATGGGTTTCATTTAGGAGGCCATGGATAGGGCCAAAGAGGAAATTTCACATTACTATGGCGGAAACAAAAGAAAATATGAAATCATTTTGCACATCATTAATCGTAGATGGACAAACCAACTCCACCAGCCGATACATACCTTTGCCTACTTCTTGAACCCAAAGTTCTACTTCTTTGAAACATTTAAGGCTAATGAGGAGGTCATGGCAGGTCTTGTCACATGCATCGATAAGATGGTGCATGATCGTGACATGAGAGACAAGGTGCTTGATGAGTTGGCGATGAGATTTGTTACATCTTATTTATGAATTTGCATTGTTGACTATCTAGAAACATCCATTTTACATACATAATAAGTTGATAACTAATTTTCTATATTTGATTTAATTTTATTTTTATCTATTCAAGGTCTACAAGGGTGCAGAGGGGAGACTCTTTTCCTCACAACAAGCAATTGAAAGGAGAGAAAAACAACTAGGTTAAAAAAATTGTTCAGTACTACAAGATGAAATTAGAAACTTGATTCTTACATATTTTTACTTTATCCTTATATTTTTAAATGTGTTTTTGTAGATTTATGGTGGGAGAACTATGGTGCTAGCACACCAAAACTTCAAAAGCTAGCCATTTGTGTCTTGTCGCAGCCATGTATAGTGCTTCTAGGTGTGGACGTAATTGGAGCTTATTTGAGAACATTCACACAAAGAAGAGAAACAAGTTGACCCAACAGCGCCTAAATGATCTAGTCTTTATTCGATACAACCTTCGCCTTCGAACTAGAAAGATGGAGGGTGTTTCACATGAGTCCATCGACTTGGATGATATTGATCCATATGGTGAATGGACTATCGATGAACAAAATGATGATGTTGATGTCCTCCTTACTAATGAAGATCTTATTGAATTGGAGAGAGCAATAGCAGAAGAAGAAGAAGAAGCAGGATTGGATGCAATGGCGGAGGGCGAAGACACTTTTGAAGATCAAGAAACCACTCCTCAATCTCCTCATCATTTGGATACTGTAGCACCTTCTAGTTCTAAGCCTGCAAAATTGAGTTGCAGTAGGAGGGGAAAGAGGAAGATATAGATTTTATTTGGTTGTTAATGTTTTTCTCATTTTGACATATCATTATATGTAAACATTTATAAACTTATGATGCTGTTATACATTTGAAAGTTTGAAACTGAGTATGAATGATGAAATTTCAATTATTGAGTGTTTGATAATCATATGAAGTGTAATATTTGAATTATGACAAATTGATAATCAAATTAGGCTCTTATGTCCTCTAAATGCATTAATTTCTTATTTTTTTGTAAAACTATGGTTTTTTTTTTTTTTGCCAAGTCCTAGCGAGGTTTTGCGAGTCCGAGTCGAGTCAAAGTCGAGTCCTATTTTGGGCTGCCAAGTCCACGAGTCGAGTTTTCAAATTTTGCTAGAAACAATCGCCTTGTTGCTGTAACAAGTCATCCAAATCAGACAATTCAGAAATATAATAGAGTTTTCTGCTGTCTATCCAGCTACAGGTCTGATATAGGGTTTTTTTACTTCTGCTGTTTATCTTTTTTCAGTATGTTTTATGCTGCAAGTAATTGTTTTCTGTTGTTGCAAGTAAGTGGATGTTTAAATAATTTCTTAAAAAAATCCTGTCAAGATTCCTTTATCTGCCATCAAAATGCTCTGTCTCATGAAACTTTATTGCTGGAATGTATGCCAAAAAAATTCTGCACAGAACCCGCAGTATAAATTGCAGAAACCCTAAACCATGGGGCCACTAGATTATAACTTCCTAAAGTTCATATACAAATAAGTCAATGAATCTCATTATTTGTCTCATCACAATTCTACTCTCTCCCTTGACTAACAAGAAAATCAAGGACAAAAGGGAGAAGATTCTCAGATATTTTTGGCATCATCAAAATGGTTAATTTCATCAACTCCCCCATCTCATGGAAAATGCATGGTACAGCTAAAAATTGACTGGATTGTTGGAATACAAGATAGACTGCTCAAAGACTTCAACAGAGGCTAATTTGGACTGAAATATGGGGTTGTGAATTCTTAACTATGGAGAATTGTATTCCTGAGACTACATAAGTTATAAACACACCATATCCATATGGAGAATAAGTAGCTTTATCAAAGCTAAAAAAAATATAAGCTTTTTGATCATAATTCTCCAAAAGAGAAGCCATATCTCCACCACTAATGATTAAAAGAATGTATTGGCTATTCTAGTCAACATCGAAGTTTGAAATTCTATGAAACTATGGATAATTTCATTTAAGTTGCTTCCCCATCTTTTAGAGAATAATATATAATAGAAGTACAGAAAAAAAAATTCCCTTCATATGAAGATTTTATACAAAAGCTAATTATGTTGAAAAATAAAATGCTATCTTCTTCAACAGATTTTTATAAAAAGAGTAACAAAAATATATGCCAATATCTTAAAACTCAGAGGATGATGGAATACAATTGCACTATGGCAATATTACAATTTTTCTTGCTCAAAAACATGTATTAGCTTGACCATATTTAAAAGTGATTAAGCATTCATGTAGGATCGTAAGCAGGATATACACAATTGATAAAGTAAACTAGACTACCTTGTAATCAAGGAAGTAATAATTTATATGCACAAGAATCGTATAATTACACTATACCTTTATGGGCAAAATTGGATACCAGGAACAAATAATTCTGAACCTGAACCTGTTCATGACCAAATATCATTTTACACGATAATTTGATCCATTCTCATGCTTTTCCTGTGGCCACTGTTAAATGTCTGTTCCAAACAAAGTTATGGCCATGTCATAAAGGGAAAATATTAATTACTTCAGAAGTGTCATTAGAGATGCATGACTAATTTCCCTTCTGCCTCAAGCTGATTCTAGCCATCTACAGGTCACTAAGACACAAAGCAACCATACATCTTGCCATGAAGATTATTTTCCATCTGTGTTATTTGTGATCAATAAAGACTCCAAACCATGAAATTTAAGACTGGAACGCAGTAATTCTGAAGTGGTCTTCTGCAAATGATCAATAATCAACACATCATACTCCGCAGCAAGAGACTCTGTAATGTATTTGTCATTTCTGAGACCCCTGAATACTTTGCGAGCTTCCTCTACATTCCCATGTCTACAAAGCCCACTAATTACTGCACAAAACATGACATCTTCAGGAGGAATACACTCCTGCATCATTTCAGTAAAAACCTCTAATACATGTTCTGCCTTCCCTGACTGACAAGCATGGAGAATTGTTAAAGTGTACTTGAAGGATCGAGGTCCACTTGTCACAGATCCTAGACAGTCTCGCACAAGCGAAAGGGCTGCATCAATCTCACCAACCTTGCAAAGACTATTGACTAGAGAAGTGTACACTGTAACATTAGGAACCCAAGACCTCTCCTTCATATGGCCAAATAGATTGCAGGCCTCTTGTAGTTTTCCAGAATCAACTAGACAAGGAATAACATAATTATATGTAAACACATCAGGCTCGCACTTTACTCCTTCCATTTCCTCAAAAAGAGCAAGAGCCTTGACAATGTCCCCAGACTTGTACAGACCATTGATTAGCACATTAAAAATTGAGACACTGTAATATCCTCTTTCCTTCAATTCTTCAAACAGTTTGACTGCTTTCATTACCTTCCCTTCTTTACAAACCATGAAAACAAAGAATTTAAGAACATCCTCCTTGACTGGGCGGCCTAATTGGGTCATTTGCTCAAGCAACTTAGACACATCATCTATGCTATTTGTCTCAGCAAAAGCCCAAAATAGGGGCATAAATGTAGAATAATTGTGGCTAACACCCTCTTGAATCAGAATTTGCAGGAGCTTGTAAGCCTTGTCAACTATCTTCTCATTGCAAAAGGCTTCAATTAGTGATTCGTATATCGCAAGATCAGCCTTGTATCCACATTTCACCATCTCCTTCAAAAGATTGTAAGCAAACCCCACCCTCTTGTTTGAAGCATACATTGCTATAAGCGATCCATACACGGTACGATCAATAAGGAACCCTCTAGCCTTCATTTCTCTAAAAAGACTAAGTGCCCTCTCGTCCTCGTTCCCCTTACAAAGTCCTGTAATCAACGTTGTATATGACATAGCATCGGGCTTAACACCAGACATGGCCATTTCCTTCCAAATTCTCCAAGCCCCCTCCAAATTCCCCACACCAACTAGCGACCGAATCATAGCAGTGTACGCAAACACATCAGGCCTACAACGCTTGCTTTTCATCTCATCCAGAAATTCAAAAACCCTGTCCAGCTTACCCTCCTTACAAAGACCCTTAATCAAAATCATAAAAGTTATATTCTCAGGCTCCAGCCCATCCTTCCTAAAATCCTCATAAACCGCAAGTGCCAAATCCAAATGGTCCGTCCTAACTAATGCATCGAGAATCCTATTGTACAAAAACACGCTAGGCTTAACCTCAAACTTCTTCATCTTCTGAAAAACAAAGTAAACTCTCAAACCCCTACCTGCGTCAGCATGCATTCTGATCATTATCTCAAACTGCTTCATACTGGGCTGCTTTCCATGCGCGTACATTAACTCCACAACCTGGTCTGCAGCCTTGTATTTACCAGCCCTATTCAAACAATAAGCAAAAGCATTATAAGCAGAAAAATTGTGCCTAAACCCTTTTTGTCTGTGTGCCCAGTGAAAAAATTTGGCAGCCAAATTAGCATCTGTCATCACCTTCAAGACCTCCGTAACGACATTGGGCGTCACCCTGAGCAATTTTTTTAAATCTTCAAGAATTTCAGGCCCCCATTTTTTATGTTTGCTGAAGCTTTCGCATACATAGCGAGCTATGGCGGACAATCCCCGGCCTGTTTTGAAATTTATTTCATCGGCAGTTAATGCAGTGCGGTTTAGTTTAGGGTTGAAGGTTTGGGGATCCCAGAGGTCTGTTCTGAAGGGTTTTAGTTCGGGTTTTCTTGGTAATAAATAAGTCCTGGGCTTTGATCTCGTGTTGGTGAATATGCATCCTTTCACGGTCGGTCTCCTTATTGATTGCGTTCTTTCTCCATGGTATATGTAGTATTTGTTGGGTTGCGGTGTAAACTCGGGATTTGAAGGGCGTGGGGGTTGTGTGGAGAACAAGTGGCGAGAATGGTGTTGAAGGAGAACTGTGAGGACGCCATTGGAAACCCAATGCTGCAATCTTGAAGAGGACAGCTCGAGATTTGGAAAGATGCAACAGATTTTCCTGTGTTTTGTCATCCTCGATGCTACTACTCGTCTAATGCGATTGACAGTGCCATTTAGATACCAGGGTATTGCAAAAATATTGTGCTCGTCTCAAAATCCACAATCCAAATCTCAGCTACACGTCCAAGGCAAGATTGGTTTACGTCTTTAAGTTTCGGGTGGGTCGCATGGCATAGCTCTCTTTTTAGATTTCAAATTTTTATTTTTATTTTTCTTTCAATTTGGCTTTTTGTGAAGTTAAAATTTTTAAATTGAATGATTAAAGACATGTATTTATAAGCAGTCTTAGTTCATTAGTAATCAATGGATATCAATTAAGAATCACAAGTTATTTAAGTATATCTAATTATAGAGTGGGTTAAAGCATCTCATCATCAATCAATTTATCATATATCATATTACATTATTTATGTGGTATATTTGTAAAATTATATATCAACCTTATAGGGACTTAATGTGCGTTTAAAATAAACTTGTGTCTTCACCTCTTATCTCAAAGCAAGTCTCGTTATGCTTTTCAACTCAATATTTTTTCCAATTATAAGTCAAATGACATATGGTCCACAAACTTGGGTCGTGTAACCACACCAAAGTCACATGTCACATCTTATTTCCATTTACTCATTGCGAACAAATTTCTATTTTTTAAATAAATGATTAAATGTGTGTGTATTCAATGTTTTGATACGATGAGTTAAATATAATGACAATACGATATGTATGTTATTATGGCAATTAGTATTTCATTGGTTTTTCTAGAATATTCATGATTTGAGTTTATATATAGTTATTTATAATGTTTTGCACATGTTTGTCATTTTTGAATAATTGATGAATAATATGATGAAATTGGTTGTTTTTCAAGTCTTATGCTACTAATATTTTAATTTTTATTTCTAGTTTGTGATTATGATCATTTGATGTCAACACTAACTACTATCTATTAAAGTAAGGTGGATGCAGGTTAGATTTTTTCCCCTTGTTTGTAGAAGGAGAGCATCATCTAGGAGGCAGATCATGACAATGGGATAATTGTACTATAGTTTTCAAGAACCCACACACTTGTACAATTTTGTAAATTGATTGTATGTCAAACATGCACTTGTAGGCATGTAGAGGTCTATTTGAGTGTTCTCATGAACTTTTTTATAAAGTTTTTGCTATCTTCAAAAGGTTACATGAAGTCTTTATTTTATGAGGTTATTGTTTCGATTTAGTTGAAGGTGGCAATGTGTGTCATTTGGTATCTAAGTTTATTTACACTAAAAGGGACATTAAAAAACCATAAGTTTCAATTACCCTAATAAGATTATGTGTTTTTGGATTGTGTTGTTTTCAAATATGATATTTTCTTATTTGAATTTTATATGGTTTAAGGGAATTAAAATACTTGGGGTTTTAATTTTGGTTATGTCTTTTTTGTCTAGCCATTTTTGAAAATATAAACTCATTTGAAAATTGTCAAAGTTCTTTTGGAAGGAACCATGAAGAATTTTTGGACAAGAACTTTGATTTTTCATGGGGTTATGGTTGGTAAGGCTAACTCAATGTTGGAATCTTAGAATTATTTGTTTTCCATTAAGCATTTACATGGAGTGGAAGGTAGTTTTGTTGAAAATCTTGAGTGTGTTGCCTACCATGAATCTCATGAGGGCATCACAAGCACTAGAAATGAGGATTTTTCTTGCATTCTTTGAAGGATGGGCAAAGGGATTTGTATGGAGGAAGAAAATGTCTTTAGAGAGCTTTATTATTTTGGGAATTTTGTGGCATTTTTGAGAGAGTTGTTGTTGGAGAAGTTGTGGAGGAGGAACCAATGGAAAGATAGGGTATTTTAAGCCACTATTTCACAAGTATGTGGTTGGGCTTCTTTTGTTTGCATAAAAGTTTCAAACCATGTTTGCTTAATTAGTGTACTTGATGCTAGATTAAAACTAGGAAAATACCATAAATGTGTGTGCTTTTGGAATATTGGGTGTATTTTTTCAATAAGTTACATGCTCCAAACATTGATACTCTTTAAATAATCAATGAAATGATTATATATATTTATATATTCTCCTTATATATGTAGACAAGCAAGAAGTAGGAAGGTGAAAATAAAACGTTGACTAACCCTCCAATAGATGTGACACGTGTAGAACACTTGAGACAAGTATGAGAGAATGTGTCACGTGTTTATGAGGTGAGACAACTAAACCACTAAGTGAACTTAAGCCGGCGTGAATAGGTCTAGGAACTAGGTAAATGTAAACTAGATGCATAAAGCTCTTTTCATGCTAACAATTCCAATAGTTATATATACACCTAATGTCTCTATGTGGCCAGACAACTAAACCACTAAGTGAACTTAAGCTAGTGTGAATAGGTCTAGGAACTAAACAAATATAAACTAGATGCATAAAGCTCTTTTCACACTAACTAAATTTCAATAGTTATATATACACCCAATGGGTAACCAAATTGGGTGTATATATAATTGTTGGAATTATTAGCATGAAAAGAGTTTGCATTTATCTAGTTCTTAGACCAATTCATGCTACCTTAAGTTCACTTAGTGGTTTAGTTGTCTCACCTCATAGACACATGACACATTCTCTCACACTTGTGCTAAGTGTTATATGCATGTCACATCTATTGGAGGTTAGTCAATGTTTTACTTTCACCTTCCTACTTCCTTATTGTCCTATGTATACAAGGAGATCATTGTACATTTATACATGGTTTTTGATAGTTTTTGGCTAATTCTTGTTGCATGCATTCTTTTGCAGAAATTTCTTGAATTTTGCATTCATAATTTGCCACTCCAACATGGTATCAAGCGATTAATTGCAAGTTCCTTCCAAATTTTTGGTGAATCCAACACTAAGTTATATCAACAAAGCATCATGGAGCTAAACAAACATCATCTTTGATTTTGAAATGCCTAAGAAACAAATAATAACATTTCATTTGGAAAAAAATTAGTACTTTTAAATTTGGCAAAAAAATGATACTTGTACCTTGTGGTATCATACAAAATCTATATGGATTCATGCTTGTATGGAATTTTTGCAAAAAAAAATAGTAGAGGGGACCTCATATGAGCCACCCTCTATCAGTTTTTTGTCACTCTTTTCTTGCAAAGGTCACCAACATTTATACTTGGCCTATTTTTTGGGCCTAGTTTTGACCCTATTTGACCTTTTTTGTTCTGCTTGTGGCCTATTCTTCACGCCCACAATTAATGAGAAGCATATTTTGGCTGTTCCATTTGATCCTTCATCATAATTTTGTTTATGTACTACCACCAAATGGGATGCATACCCCAACTAACAATAGGAACGCCAGAAATAGAGAAAGCGATTGAAGATGCACCAAATTTGGAGACAACTCTCCTCACCCACCACTATACCGAGTAGATCATACAATTTGGCTAAATCTCCACCAAAAATTTAAATAGGAATTTTAATCCATCCACTATTGTATTAAACAAAGAGGTCAAATGTATTGGAAGGTCTAAAGGGCTTTATCTCTTCTATATTTAGTGGCATTGAAATGAAGGAAACTTCAATGTCTTATTATCCATGCTTGATGGAGTTGTAAGAACATCAAGGCATGCAATGGCTCGTTGTCATTATTTTGATAACCCTCCACCTTCTTTGTGCACCCTTTCCAAACAAACTTATAGCAACCTTTGCTACATTCATAGTCTTCAAACATTTTTGTACACTCCAAAAATCCTTAGGAATCAAAGGGACCAAGATGCAAAGATCAGATCATAGTTTATAAAAAGTGAAAACATATGCATAAGACCTAAAGAATTACAAAAAGAGAGGGAAAGCAAAGGGTAGAGAGGAAACTGGAAGATATGCAATTGTCCATAAAAGTTTCAAAATTCTACTATGGCCTAAAAATTGACCCAAAACCCTCTAAATTGATTTTTTTTGACATTTTAGCACATGATAAATATATGAAAGGGGAAACACATGATGAAGAATAAATTTGATAAGAAAGATATATGAGACTTAGAAAATTTGTAATTTCAAGACATATAAGAATGATTGCCAATAGCAAAATGGCATGGTCATCATCTAACAACTCTTTAAGGATCTCAATAAGAATGTCTACTCTCATACATCACTCCATCAAATAAATATATCTTTCCAAGAATGGTTTAAACTCTCTAACAAATCTCAAAAAACAATTAAACCCCATCAAAAACATTAAAAAATGGGAAAAACTAGAAAATTGACCTAAAATCCTAGAAAGTCTAGTTCATTGTTTGAATTTTCCCATTTCTATGGGGATGATCATGAGTTCACTTGAGTGGTTCTTAATTTTACACAACAATTTTTGTTCTTGTCTTGGGAATTTAAATATTGGAAAAACTAGTTAACGTACATTGAACTGACGAATTCATCTACCAACCCACTAAAATGACCAAAAAGTACGAAAAATGCATGAAAACAAAAGGGGGATGTCATATTATTCCTACCCTTGGACATGTACAATTTCACTCTAGTGACTCTAAATTTAACTAGATAAAAGTTGTCAATTTAACCCAAAAAAAATTAGGTCAAAATGATTTTTTCTCAAATTGTGTACCCATGGGTCCCTTTAAGTTAGTACCACTAACATAGTGTTGATCTCTATCTTGTAAGGTATTTAATGACTAATTTTTCATTCGATTTTGTCACAATTGATCCAAACCTCAAAATTTTCAAATAGCTAGAGAATAAATGTCTTCTAAAAATCCTAGTTTCTAGTTTATAGCCTTGGTTTAGTTCTTTGCAGTCCAATGTTTGTTGTGCAAATGACCTTAGCAAATCAACACAAGTATACTTTGCATCTCCACTTAGAAAATATTTTTCATAAAATTTGATTTAATCTCTTGCTTAACATGTATTTGAGTCATGTTGTCTTCTTTTTAGTCCTACATAGGCAACACAATCTAATGAATAAGTTGTTATTTCTCAAATCTCACTCTAATAGTAAGTAATTTTTCCTATATTTTTATTTTTAGTTTCATTACCAAGATAAATTTATACTATACATATGATCTTTTATATTATTTTTATAATTCTAGATGTTAGACATCAAGGTAAGTTTAGGTAAGTGTTCAGATCCCACATGCCTATTTCAAGAAGTGATGCCTAATTAACATATACATTTCTCATGGCTAAGGCCATATTTCTCAAACCTCATTCCAATGGTGAGTAATATTATTTATATTTTTTGTTCCTAGATAACTTTATCCTATATATGATCTTTTCTCTCATTTTTATAGTTCCCAATATTGTACATCAAGTAAAGTAAGATCAAGTGTCAATATTATCAATGCATGCACACAATGATGTGTATGTCAGATTTAGAAGGAAATATAACTAGCACTTGCACCTAAAGGAGGTTCAAGGGTAAAGCTAATAGAAAACTATATGTATGTTAATATGTTAGAGAGTACGTGTTTGCGCATGCAAATTCTAGATGCATGTGGCTAGATTAAACAATAATAATAAATGCTAAATAATGGAATGAAATAAACTTAGACAAATATAGATTTTTTCCTTAAAGAAATTAAGTATTATTTGATTATGAAATATTTGCATATAGATTTAAAACATAAAGAAATACAAATGAAAAAGTAAAGTTGCCATCAAATTGACAAAAAATACTGCAAATAGAAATAAAATGTTCCCATCTAGTTGTCAAATCAATATTTATCTAGATTTTATACAATAAGTGAGATTTTGGAGGCTTTTACCATTAAATGACAGTTAGTTTACGATAAATAATGGTTAAAACTTGTTTTCCAACAACTCAACAGTGGTTTGCAGGCATGAGACTTGTTTCAGGCTCAAATCTTACACTATATGTAGCCTATCAACTAATTATCCTCTCACATGATGCCAAGCCTAGGGTTTCCTTCTGTGAAAGGATTCATGTGCATATCCTAGGTTGATGTTGTAGAAGATGGGGAAGATGACTAGACAAAGGGTGTCAAATGAAATGACCAAGTTAATACTTATTCTAAATTTTATCTTCAACAGAATTGAAGCAAGCTTTATCTAGTAAATGAAACAACTCAAATCACACAAGTAAAGACCTACATCGCCCTAAATGGAGATCTCGTTGGTTCTATGTAGAAAACACATAACAAGAGTGGTGAAAGAGACAACCTATTCAGGTAGATAATAATACTAAGCAACAACCATGGCACTCTATAGATCCCAATTGGAGATCTCAATGTAATAGAGATTTGTAGGATAATATATTTAGATTCTAAAACAAAATATTTTTTCCTCATGCAAGGATAGAAAACAGAAATGGGGATTCCTAGGAAAATAATAGTAGGGATTTTCATGATCGTAAAAGCAGATGAAATTTTCCCCCTCCCAAATCTCAGGGAAATAGAAAGAGTTGCTTGCAGTTTAATATGATTGTAGTTTAATAGGAGATACATTTCTAACTATAAACATAATCAAAGTCCTTAAAAAACTAGATCCCAACTTGAAGGGTGGACCTGATTAGCACCCATTTTCCTTTAAAAGTTGTATATCTAAAGGAAAAAGCCCTAATTATTTAGATTTTCCCATCCTTGCTTTCTCTCAACTTCAATCTTGGTTTATGGAGAGCTGGTATGAACTTTTCTCTTCTTTCTCAAGATTTTTTCATGGTTTCTTTTAATAGCAAAGAAGCTAGAGATAAGTTTATCTTGAATGGTGTGTTCTTTTACAGTGACACTTTCCTCACACAACCATGGATTATAAAATTTAACTCTAGTACTATCAAGACATCTAGGGTTCCTTGTTGGTTTTCACTCTCAAATCTCCCCTTTGAGTATATATATCCCATCATCTTAAGGAAAATAAGAGAATCATTTTCTCCTACCCAAAATGAAATCCCCACATTAATAATTAGTTTTTTTCTTCAGTCAATTGAGAGTGCTCTAATATATCTCAATATAATATCAAAAGAGTTTTGCATCAAAGGGAAATATAAAGGAATAACTCCCATAGAAATTTCATCTTCCTTGTCAAATTAATCAAAGCAGAGATCTAAGAAATTCCATAAAGGTAATGATCTTCATGATTCAAACAAGAATGTAATAAATGAGACATGAGCTAATTAAATTGCAAACAATATACCTCTTCTGAAATCTCCACCTTCACCAGTTCCAACCCAATGCAATCTTCTTATTTAGAATCCCCTTGATTTTCCATTACTTGAAACAAATCCAAAACTCATTTCTCATCCTCAGGAAACAAACCATGTAATGGAAACCTTGGCCAAAAAATTGGGTTAAGGGGAGTAAAATCCCTTGAATTAGAAGAAAAAATAATGGGCATAGTCAATGATATTCTTCAAAAATTGGGCAATGAGATTATTGAAGAATTAGTAGAGGAAATAATGAATGAAAGTCTGGAAGATGATCAACCTAAAATGCCTCTCATTTCTCAATATGAGAGAGTTGTAAATAGTGTGGTTTCTTCCCTAAAAAACAAGAGAGGAAGGAAACCAAAAAGTGTTAAAACACAAGAGGATATTGTTGCATGGATTCAAACAACCCTATAAAAATCTCTAAGATCAAGGATACTATGTAACTCTCCTCAGTAGCCACGAGGATCTTTTCATGGAATATTAGGGGCTTAAATGCCCCTAACAAAAGACGCTTAGTAAAGTGTCAATTAAAGAAAGAAAATCATGAAAAATTCTTCTTCAAGAAACAAAACTCTTAAAGAAATTGGGAAATGCAATTTCTAATAATTAGGTGAAATGAAAATCCTTCACTATGGTTACAAAAGGCACCTTTGCAGGAATAGCCATTTTGTGGCAAAATAATTGAATTTCAATAGATTATGC
>VDFB02091094.1:0-17484 GCA_007258455.2 Sequoia sempervirens
CAAGCAAAAATTATTTATCAGCCCTTTCATTCTCCCACCATATAGCAGCTTCACATGTGAGCTGGTAGAATCCCCATTCCGCCTTAGTTTCCTCGAACAGGTTTCGAAGGGAAAAGTACCTTTCCATTTCAATAATCCATGCTTCTGCCCCATCACCAAAGGATTTACCATCGAACTTGGGTGGCACGACCTTCTTGAGATCCTTACCCAATTCTTTAGCTACCTCCGTTAGCTTACTTTGATTCTTTTCAGTTTCAGGGTTTTCTCCATTTGGTTCATTTCTAATATTTTCACTTTCACCAGGATCAGACCTTGTTGGCCCAATTTGTCTTGCCTGCTCAAGGTTATTGATCCTGGCCTTTTTCCTACTTAAAATGGCCAAAATATTATCCAACTTATCATTGGGATCACCACGAGATCCCCCTCCCCATTCCCGCTGATAATATCTACCCTCCATTAGGGTTACCTTGGCAAAACATAACATCAAGCGTAATTAGGCATAGGTCCTAGAGTTGAACCTTCCTGCTCTGATACCAAAGTGTAATGCTCGAGAGATGATGTTCATTTAACCACAATTTTCCATAACTCATTACATTTCAAGTATAATAAAAGTAAAGGATGCATAGATCAAGATCTTCTCATAAGTGCTCAAAAGGAAAATTAGTAATAAATTTCATTTCATGTATGCAAAAGAAGTAAATTGCATCAATCAACAAGGATCGTGCACTGAAACATATGTAAATTCCATTTGCATATCAATGAGTTTCCATACATTCATTCATTAACTTTCAAATAATACATCTATTTCAATGTTACATTAAAATCTTTCTTTCCAATACATCTATTTCAATGTTACAATAATGAATGTAAAATAGAGTTACATTTACAAGTGGGCTTTACAAGCCTTTCAAAAATAATACATGAATACATTTATAGCATGTGAACCTCTGAACCTCAACCGTCGTGACACCACTAGTCTTCTTGCAAGCTAGGGCCAAGAGTGTGATTAAGGCACCTTTTCTGCCCAACCACGAAGTAACAAGACTTCCTCAGGTTTTTTCCTAACTCGAAGAAATCCTTGGCCCTGCATGAGGAGCCTAGCAACCTGAAACAACAAGAGGGAACTCTCAATGCAAGCCTGATGCCTATATGCATTCCTAACATGAAAATCACATATTTCTTGCAAACAGGAAGTGGCAGAGACTTATATACATTTAGTTCTAGGCTTTTAATTCCATCTATTTCAATGGTGCATGTGCTTGGCCAAGCATAAATAAATAAATGATAGTTTTAGAAAAGGTAAAACTATAGTCTCAGTGGGTCCACCTTCGACATCCTGTCCTAGAAGTTTCCCAAAAGAACAATAAATAATACATTTTCCATCTAAAGTTTTCATTCAATTTTAGACATCTCTACTTCAAAGGAAATCTAATAATTACAAAGTACATACATGGTTCACAAATAACTTTACATTAGCAAACTAACTTAAGTGAAAAATTTGGTCACATAGTTGGTTTTTGCAAGTCACTTTCTATGATTTCAAAACAATCTAAATTTGGTCTTTTGGAAAGAGTATATCTATAAACTCGTAAGTTCTCATTTCTAATTAATTAATTTGATCAAAGTAAGTAAATTATATAAATTCGGGAAAAGAAAACTACTCTAATCAGCCTTATAAGTTTGGGGTAAAATCCTAGCTTACAAATTACTTTCCTATTCAATAGGAATGCATCTATATTTTCAAGAAAAGAATAATTAATTAAATTTAAAGATAAGAAAACAATTTCACACACATCTATTCAGAGAGTTACAAAATTCAGGTTGGCAACTAATCACTCTCCCAGTGGTGATAATAACAATGCTATCATCTAATTGAGGTGTAATAATATTTTTATATGCAACTTTTGGTGTTTTATATTCAGAAAATTCACTAGTTTATAAAAGCATTTTCTGTAGAATATGTTTGCTAACTAAAAATGTTCATCTACAAAATTTTCTTGTATAGTTATATATATATTTCACTAATTTTTACAATGATGTATGGTAATTCATATAGTGCACCATTATTTCAGGAATAAAACAATTTTAGAGAATAAAAACAATGTAGACAACCAGATTTGTATATGAATACATGTTTCCTACTTACACAGAGTTTTTTATAGGTGTTTATTCTGTATCTCTCTATGTTTTAGTTATATATATATATAAGCTTATCACCCAGAATTGTATATGTATTTCTTATATATATATATATATATAAATACATAATAGATTTATAAATGAATGTAATATGAGCTTATACACAATGTTGTGTTCTTTGTATAATACCACTGACAGGGGGTAATGTTTTCTAAAGAAAATAGAGATATAAATGTATGTATATATACATATATATATAAACACATGTATATATATATATATATGTTTATATATATATATATAATTATATATCGTATGTATATATATATATATATATATATATGTTACATGCTTTTATCAGATAGCCTATGCCCACAGTAATTCCCAATGCAAATTTTAAAAGAAATACACAAACACAGTTTACGCGCCATATAGGGGATGCCTCTCCCCAAGGGGAAGGCCTATTGTGAGGGGCAGCCTCCTCCACAAGCCGCACTATGGAGGGTTTCCCTCCACTGATAGCCCTTCCTCCATGGGACGGGGTTGAGGTTTATCCCCACTCTCAAATTCTTGCTTTAAAAAAAAGACATGCAATTCAACGAAATTCATATTCAGCCTATTGTTACATTCCCAGAAGCTTTAATAATTGTGTATATATATATAATATATATATATATATTTATTATAGGCACATAGAAAATATGTGTGTATATAAATATATATATATATATATATTCTTTCAGAATTTCTATATAAAAATTTAGCAATCAGAAACAAAATTATGAACCACAGTAGGCTAAGGAGAGAAGCCTCAATCTGATAATGGAGAAGTTGTGCAATTTCTTTCAAATGCATACAAAAGAATGGAAAATTTTCCCAAACTTCACAGTTTTGTAAACAACTTTAGACACTTGGTATTCACATTCTTTAGCAGTACTATTATCTTTCAAACAAAAATTCATGGAAAGAAAGAGAATTGAAAACCTGGATATTTTGCTTCCAGCTGAAGTTGCTCTCTAGTCAACTCTTCTCTTTGCCTCTTTTGGAACTTATTTTCTGGTAAACTTCTTCTTCCCTCCTTTCCTGTTACTTTACTAACTCTTTTCTTTCTACTATTTCTCAAGAAATCATTCTGAAACTTTATTTTTTTGATAAAATCAACATTTTCTTGGCAGCCATTGAAACTAATTTGCAAAGCATATTTTCAAGAATATTTTCAAGAACTGTTGTTCTTCTCGGAAACTCTTTTCCCTTTTAATAATGTTTTCCTTTTTCCATTTCCAACCCTAATATTGAAAAAGATTTTGGAATAAAATTAAAATATAATTTTTGTTTTACATTTCATATTCACAAATAAGAAATATGCAAAAATAATCTCCAATTACCGTTGCACAAGGAAGAACCTTTCGAAAATACTTACCCAAAACTACTTACAAGTAAATATTTATCTAATAATTAAATAAATATTATCTAATTATTAGCTAATTTATTATCATAAGAATTAACACAAGTTAAAAGAAAAATAAGATACTTACCTAGATTTATATCATGATAATCATTTTAAACCAAAGTTAAATTATAATTAAAATTAATTCCTTTTACTTTATTATGCTTACATTTCACTATTTATTTAATTCGAATAATCTTTATTTATTTTGCAAAAAATCAATCCAAAATTACCATTCCTAAATGCAATCTACATGAATCTAAGTGTCCAAGTGTGATCGAGAGAACATCCTACTTTATCCTGTCAAGAAGCTAACCTCCTCTCCTTAATCACACCCTTGGTCTTCGACCTCCTGCATCTCAAGTGCACTCAAACACACAACAATAAACTTAATTATTATCCTGCAAAGATATAAATCAAAACAATAGAATACATTAATTCAAATATTTATATTCTATTTTGCTTCATCTTCAAAGTAAAACACATTCAATACTATTCAACTTTTCATAATTTAAGTAAACACTTTCATATATCACCACACCAAAGTACCATAATATTCATTATTATTCTACCACACACATCCAATCATATAACAAATCTACACAAAACTAAAAGTAACCTGCATTAGGGTATGAGACGTGACAATGCATGATAAGGCTTACAAAAACACATTTGATTTATCTTGAGAAAATTTAGAATTTGAATCATTATCTAACTGATTCTTTTTTTTCTTCTTCTCCTTGTAGTCCTTCTTAATGTGCCATTTCCTACCATATTTATAACATATTTCCTTGTATTTAATAAGAACTTATATTTCTCCTAAGACTTACATCTATCATTGTCCTTTTTCTTACCTTTTTCATTTGACCATACATGAGCAACTAGTGCTTCCTTGGATAATTCAAAAGTATTCTAGCTCATCTCCTCTAAGAGAAGAGGACACTACCTCATCAAGAAGATATATTGAAGTGGTACTTTCAATTATGATTGCTAGATTATCTCATGATTCTAGAAAAAAACAAAACATGACCATTCATTGATCTTCTTCCCAAATATTTAAATTGATTGACTATAAATTGAATATAACAGTGATAAATGCATTGAAGTGATCAATAACTAAATCTCTTTCACCCATCCTCTAGCTTCTTCCATAGAAAGAGCTTATTCACCAATGGTGTGGCCTGGTGTACAACTTTCCCAACTTTTTTGAGAGGTTTTTGGTAGAGGTTTATGTTGGTGTGAATAAATGTCTTGTACCTAGTTAATTCATTCACTAGGTAATTGGGGACATATTCACATGTTAAGTTTACTTAGGCTCTAATATTCCTTCTAGAAGGATGAGTTGTATTTTCTAGAACTTATCTAATCATAGTTTTTTAAGACTTAGTTGTCTCATGTGATAGGATTAAGACACTTGTCATGATCTTGTCTAATCCTATTCACCACCTTGCCTTTATAAGCAATGCATCATATGTACTTTGTCATATTCAGTTTGGAATTCTTACATCCTTAGTGATAGCATGTTATTTCTTACATTCCTCTTTTGTGGAAGTTATTTTGTCTTGCAAGTGATCTTGGGGTGTTTGAGGAGTTCATCATAATCTGCTACATGGTATGAGAGCTTTAGTGTTGTAGACTTCTTCCCAGATCTAAGGACCAATCTTGGCGTGAAAGTTTTTTTGGGTGTAAGTTGGGGTCTTGAGAACCTCGCCATTGAATGCAAGGTATCTGAGAAAGTTGGATTTGGATTTTGTTTCATCCAAATTGGAGATCATTTTACAAATTTGCAAACGGGGGTTTGAAGCTTTTTATTGGAGTCATTTTCATTTTTGCTTCAAAAATATAGCTTCCACTTGTTGGTAAGAAAAATGAATTATGGGTTTTGTTCCCAGGGTCGAAATCACATCTGGGTATTCATTAGATTTTGCATATATTAAGCAGATCTGGAAAAAAAAATGTTATCCAAAAAGAGCCATGTGTCCTTTTTTTCTATAGGTTGAAGGTTAAAAACTTCATTTTTTCATCTTTTGTTTGCTGAATCAAAAAACCATTTCTAAGTTTAATTCTTAGCATCAAAATATTTTTTGGTTTTTGTTATTGTCTACAAACAATGAGTAGATTTTTCAAAAATCAAATTAGAAGTAAACCTTTTTTTGGTAGAAAAAACTGTCACTGCAGGCTAAATTCAACTATTTTTTAAAAAAAATCATAACTTTTGCCTCAGTTATTGGATTTTCATGATTCAAGTGGCATCAAAAAGCTAATTTTGTCCTCTACACGGATCTAAGGTCATTTTTATTCATGGAGGCAAATATGAACATTCATCAATCCATGCACTATTTCCTTTTTTGTGTGCATTAGGTTTACATTTTCTCTGCACTCCATTTTAGTTCCAGATAATTTGTCAATCAACTGTTGCTTCATAGATTCCATAATTGTGCAAGTTTGCAAGTTTTCCAATGTTCCTTGGCATTGGGTCTATTGTTGCTTAAACATGATTCCAACCAGAGTCCTTGAGTGACTCTAATTTAGTTTCCAACAAACAAAAGTATCTTTTCTTGCTTTCCAAATTGAGGATTTCAGTGTACTTCTAATGCTTCTCTTTGCATTAGGTTATCTCATTATGGGCGGGAGGGGGGTTGTATGATCTCTCTTATCATCCTTTGTGTGGATAGAGATTTATTGGAGCTATGATGGATATCTTTATTGTATTTCATCTCTCTTTTGGGGAGGGGTTTTGTCCCACTGGATCTTCTCCTTTTCTCTATTTGTGAGAGATTTCATTTGCATTTATACATGGGTACCTAATATGGCCTAGTAGTGGGGACCCATCTTTGCATAATAATCTTCTCTCCTAAGTTACACTTAAGGGGGGGTGTTGGTGTGAATAAATGTCTTGTACCTAGTCAATTCATTCACTAGGTAATTAGGGGACATATTCACATGTTAAGTTTACTTAGGCTCTAAGATTTCTTCTAGAAGGATGAGTTGTCTTTCCTAGAACTTATCTTATCCTAGGTTGTTAGGACTTAGTTGTCTCATGTTATGGGATTAAGACACTTGTTATGATCTTTTCTAATCCTATTCACCACCTTGCCTTTATAAGTAAGGCATCATATATATTTTGTCATATTCAGTTTGACATTCTTGTATTCTTAATGATAACATGATACTTTTGCTATTTCTCTCTTGTGGAAGTTATTTGGTCTTGCAGGTGATCCTGGAGTGTTTAAGGAGTTCACCATAAAATCCTACAATTTCTTCTGTAACATTTAGGAGCAGTAAATCTACCAAATAAAGTTGAATGAGTCATTTAAATTTTCAATCCAACACAGCCAAATATGCATCCTTCATACCAAATGGTTTTTTGTTAGAGATTGATTCTCATAGATCTTTATATATTAAAAATCCTCCATTTTGAGCTTTTCATAACTCAAAGTTTGTAGCATCAAATTGATCCACCTCCATCCATGATGTACTTGACATTTTCTTAAAAAATAATATATTTTACACATGACTCCCACTCAAACCATGACCTTAGTTCAAAAAATATTTTCCTACCACCTAGGAAATGTACCTGATCAAGCTTTGATAGCAAATAAAAGGAAATCGATAGTGGAATAACATCGTACACTAACCAAATAGGAGATGCATGCATGTAACATCTAATGATTTTAGAAAATAAAAAATAAAAAAGAAATCACCACAATATTGACCCATGGAAAACCCTTTTGGAGAAAAAAACATAGCCTCTAAAAATATTGACCCGTGAAAAACCCTTTTTCGAAAAATATAGCCTCTAAAAATTGAACCAATGTATTCATAGTACCGAATCAATTTATAATACATTAATGGGCTCAATCCTTCATAGGATAAAAACAATACAAATATGGAGAAATTTTGAAAGCATAACCTTCAATAAAATCATGCATTCATACAAAACACACACCTTTAAACTATTCACCAATATGTATAGTCAAAACCTACAAATATTTAAGCCACCAATAGTTTCTAAAATCACAAGAGAAAATCATGGGCTAAAAGTGGTACCAAAATATCCATGCAAATCCCAATTCCCAAATTAAGAAGAGAAAAATTAGAAACTCTCTTTCAACTAAAATACTTCACTTATGATTTTATCTACCTTTTTGGTAATGTGAACATGGGAACTAAAGCTATTCCTTATTTTATCTGATTCCATATTTAATTATTCATTTTCACGCTCTTTCTAATCCAACAACTCTTAGCTACCTTACAAGTTGTCATAATTTCACTTAGCAACATTTGTGACAACTAATTGATATTTACAAATTGCCAAATTAAAACTACATGTGACAATGAAAAATAATTGAATAATTAAATACAAATATTAGAAAAAGTATGGTTAAGACACCCTTTTCCCAAATTTTCATTCAAAGATCTTGATTCTTGGATGATTTGAACACATGTTGGTTGAATCAAAGGGATATCACACTACTTCTGCCTCTACGATCTCCTTCCTTGGAATCACACACTCTTGCTCTTCCTTACAAATTTTTGGTTCTCCAACCTACTATTAATTATTTCAAAGGGTTTGTGAATCCCTATGATCAAAACAATTAAGATGTTGGCCAACGAATGAGAGATGTATGACTCTCTCCTATACTTCAGGCTCTAAAAAACCTAGGTGATTGTACCTAATAACAACAATATATTTGTATCTAATAATGGGTTTATCACATTAAAAAAGGTAGATAAATGGTTCATCTAAATACAACAAGGGTTTAAAGACAGTTTCGTAGTATTAAATTTTATGTAACTTAAATAGGTAGGCTTGAACATATCAAAAAACCTAAACTAATATACAACACTATGTTATAGTAAATAGGAAAATCATTTAATAATTAATTAATTATTAGGCCCTTTTTACTTTATTCAACTAAGATAAACTTAGGAATTGATTTTTATTATTAGATTGAGCTATATTTAGGTCATATTGTCTCGTAGCATAGGATGAGGACACTTGTCATGATCTAAATTAGTCCTCATCTAGGGTTTCATCTAGGTTTACTTTTTTTTATAATCATTCATTATTCATTATTGTAATCTATCTAATTGTATTTATTTTGTTTCATTAATTTTAGAAGCCATCATGATTTTTTGGATCAAATCTCTTCAAAAGGTTGTATAGCACAATCATATTTGTTCTCTCAATATGATAGGTGTTTTGGTTTCAGGTGTTTTATGAGAGTTATGGGGTTCAATATTAGCTCCAACATGGTATTAGAGCACCAAATCTATTACTTCTTATTCAAATATTGAGTGATTCAGCCTTGAGGCAAAAATTGGCTCATCTCTAGAGTGAAACATGCATAATTGTTGAGTCCAAAATGACCAAAAACCCCAAGATCACCTATTCAAATATCAAAATTGGAGCAATTGAAAAAAATAAAAATAATTTAGGGACTAGGGAATATCGCACATCCATTTGTATGGTTGTATGGAACCTCAACCGCCATTAAACCTACTCACTACCTATGTGTGGACAAGTACAAGAAAATAATCCTATTTTTTTTTTTTTACATAATTTAAATTTAAAAAAAGGAAAATAAATATTTTAGGGTACTTAGAGGTTATTGCTAGCGCAAACCCTTTCAAGCCTTGTACAGGTTGTGGGGTTGGAAGGAGCAACTCCCAAAGTGCCACCAGTGGTATTAAAACCTAGCAACGGTAATGGTGTAGGTGCACCCTAGCAAGTACATGCCTCCATGAGGCAATCTTTAGTTTTTGGTTTAACTCTAGTGTTCTGATGTTGTAATAAGGCCCAAGAGGCCACATTAATGATGTAATAGGCCCTAGGACGTTGTTAGGAGTTCATTTTTTAAATATTGCAAAAATTTGTAAAAAAGTGCAAAAAAAAGGCAAAATAGAGAAGTTGAAGGGTCAAGGAGGTTAAAAGACAGTTTGAATCAGTTGATTTAGTTGTAGGAAATTGAAAAGCCTTTAAAAAGGTCATTTTCATCATTTTTAAGGAAGAAGTGTGGATTTGAAGTTGGAATGAAGGCAATTTAATGTTGTTTTTGTGCATTTTCCAGCAATTGTCTTTGTTTCAAGATTTGGTACGGCCATGTACAACCCAACACCCACTTCTCATTGATGGTACATGAAATTTCTTTGAATCTACTTTCCAATGCAAGTGGTTTCACCCAATTTCATGGATTTATGCAAAAGTTATTGCAATTTTGGTAGAAATGGTTAAATTTTGATTTAGCAGGGGCAACAAGCATTCAAAAATGCATTTCTTCATTTCTAACTGGTAAAAACTCTTGATTTTTGGTTTGGAGGTCTTTTTTAACATGTTCTTTAAAATTTTCCAATTTTTAGGAGTTGGGGTTAGTGTTTGACAAGGTTTTAAGGAGGCCCTAGGTTGTCCCAACCTTGATTTTTGCCATTTGAAGAGCCTAGAGTGAGGGTTTGGTGTTTTGAAGCATTTATGAGTCTTCCAAAATCCAAGAGTTTATTGGTATTCTTTCCAAAACAATAGTACCTAATTTTGTAGTATGTTTAATAAGGCTGAAATGGGTCCTAGAATCTATGATTAGTTTTGGGAAACTCCACTTGGTTTGCAAGATATGCCCAATTTTAGTGTTTTGGACTACTACAAGCAAATGAGTGTTTAGGGTGTAAAGGTTGGAAGAATTGATGAATCAGGGTTTTCTGAGATAGTTATTGGTTTGATCCTATCTTAAAACAAGATGTTCAAGGTGTTTTATGAGATTAGTGAGTGTATTAGTTTATAGTTCCTTTTGTGGTGTCTTTGTGCCTTGTGAAATCAAGTTTCTTTGAAGAAGTTGAGTTGGTAAAACCTTAGTACTACATCAATTGGTATCAGAGCTCAGAAGGTCTGGGAAAGAGAGTTTGGAGTCTACTTGTGTTTGTGTGTTTGTGCAGGTTGAAGAGAAAAAGCTAGTTTCCAAAAGAATAGGTAGAGGAAAAGAGGAGAGACCTAGGTGAGGCAAAGAAGACAAATTGGAAGCAAGGTTAAAGGGACTTGCTTGAAGAGAAGATGGATTCATTGAGAAGATGTTTGTAGGATGAGGAATCACAAAGGAAAAAGAAACAAGAAGAGAGGAAGAGAAAAGAGGAAAATACAAAGAAAAAGAAGATGGATCAAGATATTAGAGAATTGAGGCAAGCATTAGAGGAATTCAATGTGATGAAAGAAAAATTTGAGGCTGAGATGGAACAGTTGTGTAGGTAAGCCACAAGTTGGCATTTGACAATTAAGAAGAGAAGAGTTGTATGGCCTATTCAAAGGCTGATACAAAAAAGAAGACACATGAAGGCATTAGAATTGGAAATGAAGATGATAGAACCTTTGATAGAGGTAGGAGATGAAGAGAAAGAAAGGAAGATAGAGGTTGCAGCCATCCCAAACATGAAGATTACATTGCAGCAAAAGTGAAGGATTAGATTTTGGAGGGAAATGATGAATCCCTCATGAAGACACAAAATACGTTGAAGATGCATGATGGTATTGTAGAGAAAATATATCTCTTCCTTGTTGTGATAACACTTTTGATGAGGAACAAACTAATGGTCAAGATGCAGTAGATGGAAGAAGAAGGAAAAAGAGTTGAGACAGAGATTGTGACACATCAGACCATGAAGGAGCAAATTCAAAGAGGCAAGAAAAAGTGGAGACAAGTTGGCATAGACCAACTAAATCCAAAGGTGAAGATGAAGATTAAATGGAGTTGTTTCAAGAAGCAGAGCATAGAAGACTACAAGGAGGAGCATTTAATGATGAATAATTTTTACTCCATTCAATCCAAGAGGACTTGGAGTTTTCATTTGACCAGGAGTATGGTGCGGGAGCACCCTAGCAAGTACATGCCTCCATGAGGCAATCTTTGGTTTTTGGTTTAAATCTAGTGTTTTGATGTTGTAATAAGGTCCAAGAGGCCACATTAATGATTTAATAGGTCCTAAGAGGTTGTTAGGAGTTCATTTTTAAAATATTGCAAAAATTTGTAAAAAGTTGTCAAAATGATGTAATTGCAAAAGGTCCAAAAAAAGGCAAAATAGAGAAGTTGAAGGGTCAAGGAGGTTAAAAGATGGTTTGAATCGATTGATTTAGTTGTAGGAAATTGAAAATCCTTTAAAAAGGCCATTTGCATCGTTTGTAAGGCAGAAGTGTGGATTTGAAGTTGGAATGAAGGCAATTTAATGTTGTTTTTGTGCATTTTCGAACAATTGTCTCTGTTTTAGGCTTTGGTACGGCCATGTACGGATCAACACCCACTTCTCATTGATGGTACATGAAATTTTTTTGAAAATACTTTCCAATGCAAGTGGTTTCAATCAATTTCATGGAGTTATGCAAAAGTTATTGCAATTTTGGTAGAAATGGTTAAATTTTGATTTAGCAGGGGCAGCAAGCATTCAAAAATGCATTTCTTCATTTTTAACTAGTAAAAACTCTTGATTTTTGGTTTGGAGGTCTGTTTTAACATGTTCTTTAATATTTTCCAATTTTTAGGAGTTGGGGTTAGTGTTTGAAAGGGTTTTAAGGAGGCCCTAGGCTGTCCCAGCCTTGATTTTTGCCATTTGAAGAGCCTAGAGCGAGGGTTTTGTCTTTTTAAGAATTTATGAGTCTTCCAAACTCCAAGAGTTGTTTATTTTGAAGTTTTATAACTTGTAGAAGATCTGTCCATAGTTCTTTTGGATTGAGAAGTGAATTAGGGGTTATGTGCTTTGGAAAACAAGCCTATTTGAGGCTTGTAGCAGTGGTACAATCAATTTTATTAGTGTTCTTTCCAAAAAAATATTTGATTTTGTAGTATGTTTAATAAGGCTGAAATGGGTCCTAGAATCTGTGATTAGTTTGGGGAAACTCTACCTGGTTTGCAAGATATGCCTGATTTTAGTGTTTTGGACTACTATAAGCAAATGAGTGTTTAGGGTGTAAAGGTTGGAAGAATTGATGAATCAGGGGTTTCTGAGATTGTTATTTGTTTGATCCTATCTTAAAAAAAGATGTTCAAGATGTTTTATGAGATCAGTGAGTGTATTAGTTTATAGTTCCTTTTGTGGTGTCTTTGTGCCTTGTGAAATCAAGTTTCTTTGAAGAAGTTGAGTTGGTGAAATCTTAGTACTGCATCAGGTAACTATCAACAAATCAATGGCTAAATCTCCTAGGAAATGTTAAAACCCTCCCATTTTTAACTAATAAATCGCAATCCCAACTTGATCGACAATAGTTTATATGTCGATAGCAACTCCTTCTTGCCCACCGAAAATCAATGACGAGTTCCAAGATTGAGGATAATATCCCAATTGACTGATGATGGCCCTTTCTCGATGATTAGTTAGAATTTTGATAAATAAAAAATTTATATTTTTCATATGACTCCATACAATCCAAGAAGTAGTAGCATATTCCAACCGTTGAATTTTTTTAGTCTATCGATAATTTTTATGATGCAAAGGGGAATATTCTAACAACTAAAGAAATATATCGACAACTACATTCCACTGCATCAACATTTTGATTGTTGATGTAAGTCATTGTCTCCTTTGTTAACCCCTTCAAGCTCCAATCTTGACCAAGGTAGTTTTTTCTTTTCTTTTAGCCATAACTTGGGCATACAATGTCAAAATTATATTATCAAAAAGTTGGTTCAGAATACTTTCTAGTGGTGCAAGTCTCATCATCATTTTTTTTTTGGTACAATTTATCAACTATTGAAGTCAGATCATCATTTTTTCTTCCAAGCACATAATTTTTTTCTCATATATTTTATTTTCATGATTTTAGCAATGTTGGAAAGGTGTTTTAAAGATCTTCAAATCTATCCATGCACTTTTTCTAGAATCTACCATAGGTACATTTTATTCATTTTTTCATGATTTTACATTCTAGTTACTTGGATTTCTTGGAACTTGGAAGTGATTGGTTTGAATGATATGAATTCATTTGATCTACTTTACATGTGTTGAGAATATTGGCCTTTGATTTTTTCATTTGAGGAAGTATCATGGGTTTTTCTATTCATACTTCTATGGTCATCCTATAAAAGGATAATTATGGTTCTTGGAAAAACATCTTGAAACATCTTAGGTGGCTTAATATTTTTCCTTGTCTATATGAACCCATATTAAACCAGACACACCAAGGATTAGGTCAGCTTGGGGTAACATCATCGACCATGTTGTAGGAGTGATTTGTTCTAGTGTTGATCATGACACCATGTGTGTTGTATTAGATATTGGTTGTCCCCAAACACTTTGAACTAGAATTTAGGAGATCTATGGAGACCCTCACATCTCTTCATCCTTAGAGGATCTTGTTACAAATTGTCTTATTCCCCTTGATATTGCAGATTGTATACCCTTTGATGATGAAACTTTAGAGGAGCTTGAGTATATCACAAGCTTTGCATGTTTTGATGGTTTAAAGACTTGTCATCTTGTTCCCACTCTTCATATTGAGACCTAATCTCCATCTTCTATTGTTCTTGATTAGATTAGTATTTCCACATTCGTGGCCCCTATTGATTCAATGTAGTAGGAAATTCAACACCTTCCAAACATAACTACTTGGGATTCATGTCTTAAAAACATAACATTCTTGTTTGTGGAGTCTCAAATTTTAGATTTGGAGGACTATCTTGAGGAAACTCATCTTGTCGTTTATAGCAGCCACAACATTGTTGTTAGCCCACCATCATCATTATCTTCAAATATTGTTCTATATCAGTCTTCATAGGATTCTAGATTGACATCATCTCATTCCAACATGTGGATATTTGAGCATTTTTCAAAGGAACGCATCATTTGGGATTGGATTTCCTATTCGTCTAACTTATGGGAATGGCTTCTCCAATCACCAGTGGATCTATTTTTTTATAAGGGGAGAAATATTGTTATTAGGAAGTGGATCATGTTCTATCTTTAGGCTTTCATCATTGGCACATGAGCTAATTATATATGGAGAGATTCACATTCTTGTCTTCTCTCCCCATTGGGGGGATATTCATTGTACTTGTGTGAAAAAAGTAGTCCTTGAGGGGTCATATTGAGTCCTTTCCTTCTTTCACTAGTGTATAATTTATTTCATTTTCTCTCTTTTGGAGAGGAGTTTTTTCCCATGGGGTTTTCTCCTTTTCTCCAATTATGATATATTCTTTTATTTTTACATGGGTACCTCATTAGGCCTTGTATTCGAGACCCATCTATACATCTATCATTAGGTTTTTAGCTTCTCCTTAAGTTGAACTTAAGGGGGGGTGTTAGAGTAAATAGGAAAATCACCTAATAAGACCCTTTTACTCTATCCACTTAAAATAAACTTAGGAAATACTTTTTTATTATTAGATTGATCTATATTTAGGTCATGTTATCCATAGCATAGGATGATGGCACTTGTCATGATTTAACTTAATCCTCACCTAGGGTTTCATCTAGGTTTGCTTTTTTTCTTTTATAAGCATTCATTATTCATTATTCTAATCTATCCAATTGTATTCATTTAGATTCATTAATACATAAGCCATCATGATTTTTTGGATCATATCTCTTCTCAAGGTTGCATAAAATAATCATTCCTTTTCCTTAGTGTGATAGGTGTTGTGGTTGTAGATAATTTTTGGGAGCTGTGGGGTTCACTATCAACTCCAACACTGCCAGTGTTATTTCTCATTTTATATTTCTATGAATGGATAATGATACTAAAGAAGATCGATGCCTACTCCTTGGGATAACAAATTATGAAACTTATACCAATGTGATAGTATGTAATCAACATTCCATCTCTACCATTTAATAACAATTTATTACAATCTTACAACAATATAAAACCCAATTTATTGACTTACAAAATGAGATTCTACTTACTAATACTCCACAATCACCGCACACCTCAACCATTGTCTAGAAAGGATTATCACCCTCATTGATGATGAACCTATTTGGTGTGGAGTCTGGTCAGTCTCTAAGTGGGATATTGTTGGTATGTGGTGACTAATCATACAAATATTGTACACTCATAGCAAGAAATGGGGTTTGGGGCATTGCCCCGTGTAAGAGAGGGGGACCAACCACGTTAAGGCTCCAAGTCATGGAGAGCCGAGAGCGGAGGGTTGCCCTAACTTACCTCACTTTAAAGGGATGAGGATCGAGAATGAAGAGCACTATGAAGTACTTCTATCAATCTGTAGACCTAGAAATCTGTTTGAGGCTAGACGAGCTAGTTTATGGAGTCTAAACTGTACCTCAAACAGCTCTCTGTCTGAGGATGATAGCATGGGTCTGGGACGACAGCATGATGCATTGGCGTCTCTTTGACGCGTTGGCATTCATACGGCCAAAAAACATAAAGTATATCAGAAAAGACCAGAAACCTACTTAACTGTCTAGCTAACTAATTTTAACAAAATAGACAAAATGATAAAGTACAAAAAGTAAATGCGAAAATGGTAAGATAAGTAGATGAGAACTAGGGTGATGAAAACCAACTCACTAAAATGCTAGTTTTCCAGCGAGCTCCACACACACTTTCACCTACACACAATCAAGAGGGAAAAATTGTTGGGGCTGTATAGGGGTTTGCCTTAATCAAACCCCCGCTTTGGTGTTTCCACCTCCATGGACAACCAAAAAGCAACGGACTAGAAAATATGATAAAGAAGATTGAAAGAAGTACAATGAACACTACAAAAGATAAAGTTACTCTATCAAATCACAAAGGAAGGAATGAAGTGTTACCACCACCACCCAAAGGCTTTCAAGGCCAATGAAGGGAGAATGCAATCAACAAAGTTGGAAAAGTCACCACAACCTCAACAGTGATGAAGGGAGGTCTCACAAAACTCCAAGCTTGCAACTTTTATGGTGTCACCACACGTGCAAAAGTAAAGTTGATGGAGTTTCTAGTTGCTACAATGCTCAAATGGACTTGTGTAGATTGTTGGAATTGTGTGAAGATAGTATGAAAAATACTTGAGAATGTGAAGAAGTTAAGTGATGTATGAAATGAATGCTTTTGAAGGCCAAAATGGAAGAGAGGAGCCATTTTTTGAGTCGGTTGGTCGCATAGAGGCATTACAATTCAACCCTAATCAGGTGTGTAACGTCCCTATGAATTCTAGATGTAAGAATCTGTCAGGGATGGTAGCGCACCACGTAGAAATTTGTGCATCGCGCTTGTGTCCCTAATGAAAATTCCCCCATCGACACACAAAACACACACTAAGTGGATGCATTCTAGATGGGTGATGTGGAATTTCGCCTTCGGACTTGATTTTCTAAGGTGAGGGTATGCAAAAGGGGAATTTACACAAGGGGTGCAAATTCGCTCCTATACATTTTTCCCCCACTTTAGCAAGTGTGAATATCGATGAGCATTTAGTAAAGTACATTGAAGAGATAGAGATGTATACCTAAACTGTCGAGGAAGCAAACCGCGATCTGGCGAACTTGAAAGTGTAGGGCAGGGAAAGGACTCCACAGGTACTCTCTCCTGAGTAGTTTTGAACAAAAGGACTCCATATCCCCACAGAACGATGAAGTTGCATAAAGTACATTGAAGGCCCTCAGACCAACGATGGACAAATCCTACAGGATGTAAGCGTCACACAGGCCCACAAACTTACAAGAAGGAATTCCCCCAAGTACTCTCTCATGAAGGAAGCCTAGTGAGAGGGGAATCCATTGATTCAGACTAGAAAGTGGCTTCACAGGTGCATATGCAAAGGGTAAACCCACAAAATTGGTTTATAATTCTAGTGAGGAAGGAAAAGTTACAAAAAATTCCCCCATGCAGAAAAATTTGGTTTTCGGGGGTTCGAATGAACATATGGTTCGAGTGAACCCAAAGGGGGTTCGCTAGAACCCCCCTTCGATTGAACCCATTAAAT
>VDFB02091097.1:0-57583 GCA_007258455.2 Sequoia sempervirens
ACGTTAGGCTCACCAAAATGTGATATAAGAGGGATTTGTTGCATACGGGTCTCTCCTTTCTCGAGAGATCACCAAGGAATGAACTACCCTTATACACCTCAGGATATTGAATTTACAAAACGATAAAGAACTAGGACTTAATTATGTTTAGGGAAAATCCATCAAAGACCCTAAAAGAGCAAAGCTAGGATATTTTTCTCTCAGAAGAGGGAGCTCTCGGCCAAAAGATCTCAACGCAGTTCTAGGACACCAGCGCGATGCGCTGTCATCTAAAGGACGCGTTGGCATTCTGAGCAACAAAGAACTCAGACACTCAAAACATGCAGAAATAAGCCTTTGCTTCTCAGCTCAGGGTTGAGTTGTACCAAACTATGTGACTAGTCAGAAAACTAGAAACTGAAATAAGTACAAGGATGCTTGGAGAAAGCTTACCTTCCTTTGCATGTGTGAATCTTCACTCCAAGCTCCTTTTCGTAGCCTACACACAAAATAATGGGAGGAAAGTTGTTGGGTGGCTGTATAGGGGCTTGCCTCAGTTAGACCCCACTTTGGTGTTCCCACTGAGCCACGGATAAGCAAGATTGAAGGGAGTGCTAAAGATGTAAAAAAAGCATGTGGTGAAAGTAATACCCACTCAGGAGTAGAACCCGCACCATGAGAAGCACGTGGTGAAAGAAATACCCGCTTAGGAGTAGAACCCAGACCACAAGATAGTAAATGAGCAAATATGAAAGGAAAGTGAGAGAGAGAGAGTGTTACCCATGGGCCTAGACCCTCTCTGAAGCACAAAAACACACCATTGAGTGCTTGTTTGAGAGTTGTTGCAGCTGCTGGGAGGACCTCAGTCTGGCATGGCTTTGCTTATGAGAGCACTGCTATCAAAAGTGAAGAGATCTCAATGTTGGAGCAAAATAGAAAGAGAGCTTGAGTGATGTCTTCCAACCCCCAAATGAGAGTCAAAAAGGGGTTTTTAATGTTTGCAAGGGTGGAAAAGAACCGTTACTTTCAGAATGTAACCACTAAGACACATGTCTCACGAGTTAGCATTCCAAATTCCACATTTTGAACTCGAGAAACCGACAGCACGCTAGCGCACCACACGTTCGTCCAAAGCCTATATTCTTGAAAAACACGTTGCTAGGCTTTTTTTGCTCAACCTCTTCTCCACATGGAGCTAGAATCATGAAATTCTGACCTCTGGGATATTGTCATTAATATATCAAGGTGTCATAAATGCTAGGAAAAAATGCCAAAATGTGGAATTGCCCCGAGGTGCAATTTTGCGACATTACACTTACAACCAATAAACAAGGGTAAATGAAATTAGGAAAATAAAACTTATCTTTTTCTTTTAGGTGAACGAATTAAACTCTCTTCTCCATCTTTCCTCTCTAAGCCAAGCCATCCTAATCACTATATTCCCCCAAGAGGTGAACTCCTCATCTCATCCTTTCTACCATCTCCACTAAAGTTCTCCAAGAGGAGAAGTGGGTAACACCCCACTCCTTCTTCCTCTCCAATTATATAGAAGTTTCAAAGTGCAACTCTTGGATGGGGAGGTGTGGAGTGTACTTTCCTCCATCAATGAGGGCATTTTCCTTATTAAAGAGGGAAACATGCACCTAGACAACCCTTATATCTTTTCACCCCATGCTTTCCTCCAAATTCGTCACTCCTCATTATGAGGACTTTTCAGGGGTTAAATCATGTCTTAGGGGCACTATAGCATGCCCATTTGGTGCCTACCCCTAAGGTATAGACCCTAGGGGGTCTATTTTTGCAACCTAACCAAAAAAAATTGACCAACAACTCTCTTTAAAAGCCCATTCAAGGGTCCATCCAAGTTTCAAACTTAGCTAGGGGTTTCCAAGATCTAATCCCCCACTTACACCTCACAAGAAACCCAATTAAATGCCCTCACATGCCTTAAATAAATTAGCCATTTAGAAAAAACCCTCACAACCTTAGTCTTCTAATACATTAACCCTACTTGTTTCTAGACCCCAAGTGGGGTCAAATTTATATCGTCAAGAAGTATTTTTTTTATTTTCTCTCGTTGGTTCTCCCTTCTCATGCTAACACCATTACCTTCTTGCACATTACCAACACAATCATAAGTAACAATTGTATATCACCTTAATCTGTTAGCTAAATATTCTAAACTTAACTATATAAGAATCCATTTAAAATTTCAATTGTATTTCACATTATACGAGTGCATTCCACCTTCATGGTAGTGACAATAAAACATAATGTCAAAAAGGAATGCAAGAATATTGCTAATAGGTCACCTTATTTATCATCCACAATATTTCCAATCATCAATTCAAGAAAAAACATATAACAAAGTAGGGTTTTATTAAATGCATACGAGGGGGGACCTTACATCCCCCTCCCCTTAACTTAGACTTCCTCCTAGAAGTCATTAAGGTCAAGAAATTAATCTCAATACAAAAATGCACATAAATCTATTAAAATATGAATTACTTTGCTTTCATGATGAAACAATAAAAAAATTCAACTATAAGAACACATTAAAGACATTTCTTCCATGAATCCAATATCTAAGTAGTTAGAACAAAATTTGTCACCATAGAACATTTATCCGATATACTCACAACATAACAAATGCTAATGTCGGTGATCAGTAGAATGATCTTGCTATTTTGGGTAATTCTTGGAGAATAAGTTGATTGATACTAGTTGTTGTGCCCTTAGAACACATGCCCCGTTTAGAACGGGGACCCTCTTTTCTTTCGCCTTGCCGAGTCATTTTGCATGCCCCCATTTTTAGTTTCCCAGATGGTCAACATACCTTTGAGCTTCCATCTTTGGTTGACTGTGTTTTCCCCTTCATTTTGGTTGAGTCCTAGAGTCTTCTAGACTCTCCTTGGCAGTTTTCTTTTGCCAGCGGCCTTGGGGCCTGGCAGGCCCGCCCCGTCGGGTTTCCCTTTCTGGGTTTCCACAGGGTGTTTTCCAATCCCAAATAGTGGAAGGCTCCCGCCTTCTCGAACCCCGGGCCCTGGTTCCTTGTTTTCAGCCAGTTTAAAATTTGCAAGTTTCGGATTGCCTTTGCCCGCATTGGGTCCGGTCCACCGGATTTTCATCCTCGGAATTCCCTTCAGTCTTCAATGTTTATGGGGAAAAAATTTGATGGCGCTCCGCTATCCGGACTCCAGGTCTCCCTTCGCCGTCCGCTTCCAAAGTGCATTTTGAAACAACCATTGACCCACGTCCTTCCGACCCCTGGGCCCTGGACCTCCTGCCGCCGTCCATAAATTTGAAATCTACCAACCGACCGACCGACTGTATGGGCATTAAATACAAACATTAAATGCATATGAGGGTATAAATATAGGGGCTGACCTATCATTTTCATTTGTCAGGTTTTCCATAAGAGATTAGAGTGCGTGCTAGAGGAGATCAGTGCACCCGTTGCCCGCCGCCCTCGTGTCTGAGATCATCATTCAGCCTCCCTCAGTGGATTTCACCTCTTCTCCCATCGGACTTTCGAGGTAGGTTTTCCATCCACCCTCCCGAGAGGTTTTTCGTGATTTTGTGCTTAAAATAATGAACATGGTCTAAAAATACATTTAATTGACAAAGCATAAGAAAACCTACAAAACCCATGTTTCCAAATTTTGAAAGACCTCCACAATCACCTCCTAAGATCAAGCCGAAACCTAATCACACCACCGCCATTCTTCGTGCAAGATGTTCGCGCCCTCCGGGATCGGCCCCTTCCGACGCTGTTTAAAAACTTAGAAAATGAGTACTTTTTCCAATGGCGAAATGCCTTGCCGAGCCCGCCACCCCGGATCGCCGCCGACCAATCATCGTCAGACTTAACGAACAAACACTCGAATCGGCTTCCACCTCAGCCTCCTGGGCCCACCTCGCCGAGACTCCCTTGTCGGGTTTCCCCCAGGTGTTCGTCGTTCCCAAACGGCGAAAGGCTCCTGCCTTCCCGAACTAGGGCCCCGGCTCACCGAATTCCACTCGTTGAAATTTATAACATTTTGAGACTGCTCTTGCCCATCTCGGGCCTGTCCCGTTGGACTTCCATTCCCGGGACTCTACCTCACCTTCATCGTTCCCAAACGGCGAAGTGAGTGCACCTTTCCACCCTCTGGGGTCCATTTTCCTATTTGTTGTCTGAGGATTCAAACTTAAAGGGTTGTTCCAATGCTCTGTCAGTTCCCAGTCCACAAATTTCCATCTGCGGTCCGCCATGGAGTCTCCGCCATTTGAAATGGTTGCGGGGTGGCATCCCCCTACCTCCCGGGTCTCGACCCTCCATTGGTCATCCCTGCTTTCCTGGCTCTGCCTGCTGGGGTTCCGTTGGCCTTCGTCTAATGCAAAAGGGGTGAAGTGAGCCCATCTTCCCAGTCTCCGGGTTCTGCCCCCTCGTTCGCCTAGAGAAACTTCACAAGGAAAACCCGCAACCAAATGCTCTGCCGGGTCCGGTCCACTGGGCCGCTCCTTCTGGGCTTCTGTGCAATGACCGTCATTCTGAACGGCGAAACCCTAACGCATTCCCGCTCCCCCGGGCCTGGGCACCTTGAATTCTGAAGAAAATCATTGGCCATCATTTAACCTTCCGAGTCCCGAACCCTAGAGTTCCGACCTCAAAACTTCGTTTATGCCAGGCCGTTTCAAACAGCGAAGTCCTGATAGCTTTCCGACCCTGAACCTCTGAATGCTCCTAAAGTGGTCAAAATAACCTCAAATTTGAAAACTAATCTCGACCCACATGTTAAAATTCAACCCTCTTCAACATGAGCCTTTCAAACCATCAAAATATGAAGATGAGAGAAACCACTTTGATTTCCCTAGCCTGTTCGCCCTTTCAAAACAACATTCTTGCCAAGGAAATCCGGTCCATTGGGCCCGGATTGTCCAAAATCCCTTCAAAAAGTGACTAACGACATCTGAAAGAGAAAATTTAACTTCATTAATCGTATGATGTCTAATTGAATTTTGTCTACGGGATTTTGACTAATGTTGATGCTTTCGTAATTGGGTGTACTCATTACGTTTATGTTTACAAGATATATGGAATCGGGTGCAGGACCCTCAGGGGCAGCTGCAGAGAAAGACAAAGGAAAGAAAGCAGGCAAGACTCCTTAGGGAAGAGAGGACAAAGACCAGATGAAGTTCCAATTCCAGGGTGAGCCTCTACGTTCAAAAATCATCACCGATTGGAAGGAGATCAAAGACACCAATATCGGCCATGTCGATATTGATGAATTCAAACAAAGGGTTAGAGTCCACCCAAAGACTGACAATGCAAGATCAATTAGACAAAGTGGGATTGCAAAACCTGTAGGCTTCCCCTTGTCTCTCATAGCCCCTAAATTGGTCATGGCCTACTGGCAGGCCTACCTGCCACAAACAAGAACCATCGTCGATAGGGACGGGAACATCCTCGCTGATATGTTGGCTGAGGGAATTACAAGAAATTTTCACATTCCTACCTTTGAGGAGATGGAGATGCCCACCATGGAGGAAGGAAAGGAAACATGGGATGAAAACCCAATGGGCTGCAAGAAATTAATAAATCAGTACTGGCTTAAGGAGAAAAGAGGCAACGTTGTGAAGGTTCCTCAAGAGCTCTTTCGCAGTGATTTCTTTGAGAACTACCACGACCTAGTAACCATGTTGAGCAGGGTGATGGCCTCCCCATTGCTGCGTTTTTCCAGGAATGGATGGTGTATTTTGTTGAGTAGATCCTCCGTGGGGATGAAGATGTCACCACAAAAGCCTCATTCTACTAGGGAGGCATCATAAGCGACTGCTTCCACGAGCAGTTTATGAATGTGAAGAAGAGCTCTAAATTTTACATGACCTCCTATTTGGTCTACTCACTGGCTGAGTAGAGGCAATACAATAGATTATTTGTGGCACCCGATGAGGAGTCAGGCCGAAGATTGAAGGCCTATGACCAATATCCCCAGCTACAATTCAGAAACTTCAAGGAGTACTACAGGGTGAATGACGCCTTCATCGGCCACATCATCAGGCTGCTAGGAGGAGATTTTGAGAGAAGGGTCTCACACAACATATGAGCGTTCTTGAAACAATACGCCTTCCTATTCATATAGTTCCCCAAATTCACATATATTCATGCCCAAGGTTTCATAGAAAGGCCAAATAAGCTGCCCCAGTACCCCAATGACCAGATCATATTGTTAGAACTTTCCTGGCAGCTGCAGCATATACATTCAGTCCTCAACGGTAAACACTTGGCAGGGATCCCTTATCCCTTAGCCTTTGGTTAGGGGATGTATAAATTGCAAACTTCCCAGTGTACGGGGCATTCTGAAAAGGAATTGGTGGAGTACTATTTCCACCTACACACTGCTCGCCCACGGATGGACCCATATGGGAATATAAGAAAGGAACTAGGACCAGGGTATGCCCACCTACATCACGTTGAAGATTTCTGTGCAGATTGCCAGGATGACAAGGAGGTGCGTGCAAGGAATTACATGCAGATGACCACATACTTTGTAAGAAGGGTGCAACTGTTTCCCATACCAGATCAGGTCGAGGAAGATGAGAGCACCATCATGGACCCTAGGTACGCTGCAGTTGCTAATTTTTTGTTGCCAATGATAGACTAGGATGAACAAGAGGTTGATGACATCGACATTGTAACTAAACCAATCATGGCTCGAACCAAAGAATGGATTGATGGACAAGTAGCCCGATTAAAGCAACAAGGGGTTGTCCTGATGTATGAAGGGCTCAAGAGTGAACCTAGTGCCATGAAAGATGTCACTGCTACAACTTCAATAGGCAGGACATCCAAATCTCCTACGATCACAAGATCGAAGAAGAGGAAAGGGACTAAAGCAGAACAGTCTCCAAACCCCAAACTTTATTCAAGGAAAGACTCAGGAGACTCACCTTCTAAGAGGCCCAAACAGACGGGAAGTGTCGCGGAGTAGCCACCAATTCAGGAAGATCCCCTTCAAGAGGGTGAGGAGGGGCAGCCAGATTAGCCAAGACCTCTAGCTCTCCCTGTCTCTACCAACCTTATGCCTATTTCCCAGGCCATGGTCACTACATCCCCACCTGCAGTGGACATCTCGGTCCATCTCACCTCCTCTCCCCCAGTGGGGCCCATAATAATGATTGACTCTTCCTCCTCCACAACTACTTCACCTTCCTTCGCCGCCATGTCACCTACTACATCACTCCCACTGGCAGCAGTGACAATGCCAATTCCCACACTAGCATTACCGGAGGCTTTCTCGTGGCACATGCAAAATTTCCCCTCTGAAATTTCTCAGATCTTTCTGGATCCCACCATCCAAGTTGTCGTAGCATGGGTCCTTGCTAGTGCTACACCTTCGCAACCCCCAATAGAACTGCTAGCAATGGAAGCGACAATGTTAATCTCTGAAGAATGGGAGAGGTGGGAGAAAGAAGCCTCAAAGGAAATGGAGGAGGAAGCCGATGAGTACCATGAACAACCAAAGTATGAACACCGACAAATTGATAGGGTGGTTTATGAGGAAGAAGGAATTGGATCTTCTGAAAGTGGTGATGAGGAGGAGGGTACAGGTGGTAGAACTATTTTACAGAACTTTGATGATGATCTCGAGGAGGAAATGACCAAACAGTTGAAGCATGATGAAGAAGAGGTAGAGAGGCCACCGCCTAGAGAAGAAGAGCAAGAAGGTGACAGGGCAGCAAAAAATGTGGAGCTTCCTATAGGGGAACAGCAGGAGGATGTGTCATCTCCTCATAGAGAAGAAGGAAACATGGAAGAAGACAAGCCAGAGGAGCATGTTCACAAGGACGAACAAATTGAGGAAGGAAAGGGGAAAGGAATTGAGATAGAAGAAAGCCCATGGAAGCAATTGCCTACTAAGCCTCCCGTCAAGTGCCGCATGTTCATCCAAGACTCTGATGAGGAAGAAGGAGACAAAACTAAAATGAAGGAAAGGGTTCCCATAGGTGAGCAAATGGAGATCCAAACAAGGGAAGTTGAGGGTGATCAAGAATCACCCAAGGGAAAATCCACTATGCCCGAATGGCTGGAGAAGCAGCTTGAAAAGAAGACTCCTACCCCGAAGGATCCAAGGGCAAGGCTAGAGGCTATCCTGGCCTGAGCGTAGATCTCAACCAAGAAGGAGAAGAAGCCCAAGGTTAGATCCAAGGTAACGATGAATGCTTCTGGGTCTCGAACTATGCAAATAGAAACACCGGTGGTAGGCCAAGAGGGAATAAGCTACAATGTCTTCACCATTAACTTGGGGACTACTACCAGAGAGCAAAAGGTGGAGCATCTTGAGGAGTCTGTGGCTACGGTGGTGCACCTAATACAAGAAGACAAGGTCTCGAAAGATGAGCTCAAAGAACAGGTGGCCGCCTTGATAGACTACATTCAACAATGGTCTTTAGTTGAAGACATGCCTACCACGTCTGCTGCTCCACCCCAACTGCTGTCTAAGGAACAGATTGAAAAACTATAAAAGAGAAAGAACTTGGATAAAGCTACAGAGAGCTAGTTCTGACAGGTTCTATATGTCGGGAACATGGGTATCAGTCGGGCTATTCAAACAACCAACAAGTTCTTGGATTTATAGCAGTCCCTTGAGAACACAAGAAGGCTCTGCACCGACTTCCCGACGAGTTATGATTCCACCTATCCAAAGATCGAGGCTATCCTTCGACTGCCAAGCATGACATGGGAAAATGAGCTCGCATTCAAAACAGACAACCATTGGCTAGTGGATGTGTGGAAGCGAGACTTTGATAATAGAAGAGAAAGGTTAGAGCAAATAATGGATAAAGTGGATCCAGATATCGAATGGGTCAAAGAAATTATGGCAGATTGTGCCTGATATTTGAAGCTAATGACAGGATATCACATGCCCGTGGTACAAATTGATCCAGAAAAGATAAAACCTCATTTCTAGAAGAAGATGGAGGACGAGATGTCAGATGAGATTACAATGGATTTCATGAGTTTTGTCACCCACGCCTTCGCCCAGTCTGAACTATTCAAAGACCACACTGCCAAGTATGATGAAGACTAGAGGAGGTTTGAAGACAACTCCAAGGAGTGGAGTTATCAAGTGCTACGGTCCGAGATTATAGAAGTTGACAAGCTCCAACTAGTCATCTTGAAATTCATGGAATATGCAGCTTTGAAAAAGTAGGAGGGCGACCCTATTGTCAGTGAAGAGCTTATGAAGGAATAGCTATAGCAGAAAGAGCAATCAACAAAAGATAAAATGCTACAGTGCTATCACTAGATGACGAAATAGGGATGAGGAAAAAACTGTATTTTAAATTGTAATATATTTGGGGGGTAGGTAGAACCCTAGTTTGTAGTGAATCTTGGCCATTCGTTCTACTTTTTGGGCACTATAAATAGGGGGTTTCCTCTCATTTCCAAAGGGAGTTGAGTTTTTGTAAAGACATGCTACTAGAATTTCTAATGAAAATACATTGACTTGATACATTTTCTAAGTTCTTCACATGTTTCATGATTCAACCTCCATTGTTAGATGCTTTATTTAGATTTACATTGTTGTTTTAAGTTAGATTTGAAATGCTTAGATAGACTTTGGTAATGTTGTTCTGTAGTTGTGAAAATTGTTGTTGTGTAGATGCCTTCCTAGCCCATACTTTTTGTTGTTTGTTGCGGGTAAATAGTTGTGCAAAGTTAGTCTGGGCTTGAATTCAAAGTTGCTCCACACTTTTATCTTTGTTCATGCATGTATATGATGAATGAATGGTGAAATACCTGCAGGCCTTAGAAGATAACACAAATTTCATGAGACTGTGAATTTTCTGGTTAAGTGAAATTTTGTTTGAAGGAAGTTGTCCATGGCAGGAACTCCATGATTACTGTTCACAGTTAGTTGCAGAATCAGGAACCTTCCCTCTTCCCTGCTCTTTTTCCCTTTTTTTTTAGAAACAACCTGTGCTAAGGTTCATTGCACATTGTAAAGCCAAAACCTAAAGAAAACATTAAATTTTTAGACTGTTGTCCAAACCTACAACAAAATGCACCTTGATTCCATCTCAGAAACTTCATATTTTAAGATCCACTCTGCATCCAGCTACGTAAGTCTGCCTTGTGATTACTAGCAAAATCACATCAAACATCAACTGAGGAGTTCCATGCAAGTCATGACCTGACACCCGAGAGACCTTGGGGAGATTTTCAGCAACTTGTTGTTGGAGATTTCCTTTCAAGAGAGGTAGTGCACATACGCATTTCCTGTGTTGAGAAAGTGTGCGAAAACACCCATCAACACTAGTCCTGTTGAAATGTAGGGGATTGAAGTGGTTAGTTGTTCTCAGGTTTTTTCTTCGACTGAGAGGGAAGTGAAGAAGGAGCATCTAGAAGTGTTAGCTGATTTGGCTGACTTGCTAGACAAGGAGAGGATCAAGGTGGATGTTGTGAAGATCGAGGATTCCCCCACCAAAGAAGAGGACGACCACAATAGGGATTGTGTTGATGCCCCTGATGACTTGAAGCAGAATGATCAGCCTCCGGTTAACTGGGATGAAATTGATATGAATATGTTTTGTAGGATGGCTGAAGATGGGACACAAAACCTACTTTCTTTGGTTAAGTGGTTAAGGTAAAGGAGCTCAATCTTTAGATGAAAAATTGGCAGGATGTTTGTGTTTCTATTCTTAGGAGCAACCAAAAGGAGTGTGAAATAAAAGGAAAAGTGAAATCAATGCATGTTAAGCTTGATAAGCTTCTAATGGATTCTAGTCATTTGGGGGCTACACACGAGGAAAGAATTTCCTCTTTGGAAGGTATTGTTAATCAAGTGTTGGAACATAGAGTTGCAAGCCTGGAGGATAAAATTGGAAAGATGTTGGAGGACTTAAAAATAGTGGTCAATATTAGTAATAATTCTTTGAAGACCACTGTGAAGGGTCTTTCTATTTTGAATGAGAAAGCACTGAATTGGACGGGTAAACCTCTTGACATGGGTGATATGGAGAATATGATTGAAGAGGTTAGTGGCTCTTATTTGGTGGAGAAAGTGGAGGCTTCTACTCCTGCACTGGATAAAGACTTGTAGGCTGGCCCGTGCCTTCGGACAAGAAGTAAGACAAAAAAGAGGGTTGTTGTAGCTATTGAAGAGCTGAAGGATGTTATCAGCATGCACGAGGAGGTCATTAAGGATAACATGGCCTCAGATGATGTCTTAGATAAGTTACTGTAGCTCATGCTTCCTTTTTTGGTTCAATAGGTTTGTTGATGTTTTTTGTTGTTGGGATTGCTAACGGGTTGCTATTGTTACATCTTCTATCAGCTTTTTGGTTTTTTGGGCTGTTGGGTTTAGTGTTTAATTTCTTTTGCAGCTTTTCGTCTTTGTAAAGGGTTTCAGGGTCCCTTCAAAACCTGTTTTTCCTTATCAAAAACAAATGCTAGTAGCCATCCATGGAGTTAACATTTTTCAACTAGCATTTACACCAATCATATATCCAAACACATTAACATCCTTGGGAACCCTCCAAGGCTCCCCTTTGCATCATATACATCACTTATGATGTCAAAAACCATTTTTATTTCAATATCAATTTATGTCTTAATAGTAGTCCCGATGTTTACTTGTCACTTTCTTTCTCACATAACAATCAAGTATTTTCACATGTCAATGATTTACAAATTTACCCATACATCACAATAGTTACACATATTTCATATCACAAGGCTCACATAATGGGGTTTACAAGGATGGAGATTCTTAGATACCACAGCCATTAGGAAAGATGGTCTCAAGGCCCTTCTCTAAGGACCCTACCATACATCTCCTAGGTACCTTCCCTTGTTTGTGTAAGGGTTTAGCCTCCAAGAGGAAGGTACAAAAATAATAAACGTAGAACTAGGGGAAGAATGGATTAATGATCATCCCATACCGGTCCCATTTGTAACCCATTTCAAATAACCCCTAATTCCTCAACGCATCTACTCCCCTATACAGTCTACTAGGGAACCCCTGAAATATGGTAGTTTTCTAGATGCCACATTACACCACAATTATTAGTAGTTAGCAACCAATAAGAAGCCTCAAAATGAGTAACATAAAATCATAAACCAATGTTTCAATAAACATAAAAATTATAAATTCAAGAGAACCAAATAAAGATCAGTTGCAGCTACATTTCAACATTCCAATCTTAATTCAAAAATATAATTTAAATAATTCCTTGAGGCAGTGGACTACAACAACCTTCAAATGGTTAAATAGCCCCAATAAAAGAAATGTAAATTTAACACTGCTAGCATATAAATAAATAAAACATGAATTAAAAAATTACCAGTAATTCATATCTCAACAATAAAACTTTCACATTACGAGCACCACGTGAATTTGATAAAGCCTCCTAAGGGGAGGAGGGGAATGGTGATTCTCTAACCACATAAGTATAATAGCATGCAATAACTAGTGGTCCTTGACCACATAAATATGATAGTGCACAATATCAAGGTGGAATCTTCCACATAGTATCAATTCCTTGCATTGTTGGAGTATCCAAAACCTATGATCAATATGGCTCAAGTAATTCCATCCTTTACCCATGGGTTATAAACATCAAGGAGTGGGTTTGCACTATGAACCAATAAGTGTGGTTCTCATATGTGGGGGAGTAGGTTAGGAACATCTCCAAGGGAAACCATGGAGTTCCCACTTGGGGTTCTCTTGCCCCTCAACCGCTATTTACACTAGCAGGCATCTCAATCCCGTAGGGGAGCCGTACACTAGGGGTACACATTTAACATACGAACAAGACTTACACAAAGAATTACTTCACATTTCATATAGTAGACACACATCTACACATATCATGTTTACATTATTTCACAATTAACTAGCTTACATAAAGGCCATCACAAAGGGTACACATAGGGGATCGTATGTGACGTCCACCCACTCTTATCCCAAGTTTGATACTTTGTATCTTGTACTTGGGGTACAACACATTTACTGGTTTCACATGACATAACACAATACACTATGATATTCACCATATTATATCTCGTACTAGGGGTACAACACATTTATTGGTTTCACATGACATAACACAATACACTTTATGATATTCACCATATTATAGAACAAAGACAATGCACTTAAATGCATCCTATTTTATTTAAACAATATTCACTTTGCTTCTCACCTTTAGAAATATTTACTCAATTTGAATAAGTACATCACTAGAAGATGTGCAACTTTAGCTTAACAGTATATGGTTCACCACACTTCCTAGCTTACTAAGTTAGTGTTTGACATCACATTAAAATCAAGATTGGTTTTTTATATTTACCCATATCATTCTTCTTCTTTTATTCAACTATGTTTGTTATATTCACGATATATCGAAACGGTTAATCACAACATACTAAAGAAGATTTCCTACTTATTAAGGAAGATAATTAACCATTTTCATTTGAAACTTCACAATATATGATAATAAAGCACACTCAATGTATAAAACAGATGAAAATTCATGGAATCATAATCCTCACAACTTATTAATATCTTTTTAAAAATCTAGCATTTCCCTATTAATATTGAACCATTTAAGAACATGTTGTAATCATCATTTTTACAATCACAATTCCATAATCCTCATAAAGATGCACAATGAGTAAAAATTTCTAGAAGTTTGACTACCTTTATGTTTTCTCCATTGTATTCATGGGTATATGCTTTTCCCTAAATAAGTACTAGCCACACACAACATTAGTTGCTTTTATTTATTTATTTTTGTCTATTTTAATTCCCCAATTACTTAATTTACCTAAAATCACACATTGTTCATTACAAAGTTTAAAATAAAAAATTTGATCAATCATCCTCGTCCTTTAAGGACAACACCCACTTGTATAGGTTATTAATTTCCAAGATGAGATGCAACATTTCTTATTGGGCTCTAACAAGTTCTTTCATTTATCTATATAGAGGAAGATTATTGGTAACATTCTCCAGATAATATTTTAACCCTTAATTCACGTTTTGGCAAGGTCCTTTTTAAAATATCTTAAGTTTAATTACCAACAAGGAAATTATTTAATCACTACATTAATTGATTCCCAACAATCATATTTTAGTTGTTTCTTTGCAGTATTTTTACTTTTGATTTTATTATCAACACTCTTGTATTCTTACATACCTTAATGCATTCTCAACACTTACATTCCACAACTTTATTATTTAACTCAAGGATTTTTGATGAAAAGGGTAGTTAATTGTAGCGGAGTTTCAATTTCTACATGGATAGGTACCTTATGATTTTCAAAAGGGATTCAAATGATTGTACTTGCTTTATTCATTGCTACCCATTATCTTTAACTTAAGCCTCAACATCTTGGCTTTATAGGATACTGTCTAGTCTGAAACAACAAAATTTGAGAATAGGCGTTTGTTACCATAGTCATCAAATTCTCTAATTACTTGGTTAACTATACACAATTTATTTAGTAACCCTTTAGTTTCCTAATTGAATCAAAATGGATAAAAGGTTGTTTACATAAATATGTTGGATATCTTATGCTCAACAAGGTCTTCAACCTCAATAGAATTCATTATAGAACAATTTACCTACCAGCCACATGATGATTCATTTGTTGCTTTATGAGAACAAGAAATTAATTCTTGATATGCACTATGTATAAATCATGTTTTTGAGGAATAGGGGAAGGCCTAACAAAATAAAGGTTGAAGGTGTACACGGTATTAGTCCATGAGTATCTCATCGACTTGGGAGTAAGTCCTTACAATTAAGTTTAATAACATATACTTTAAAGATTTGATTCTAATCTTTGTTATGGAATTCATTCTGAACTATATGAGATGCTCGAATACATCTCACTATAATTATTGATAATATTCTAAGGTTTCACTTTTGATGCTATTTTTTATTTGGTTCTTTCAAGTGTTTAGAAGCATACTCAAAGTCATTTACAACCTTCAATTACAACATCCATCCTACTAATCCTTCTTCAAGTTCTTCTAATTTTTTTCTTCTTTATTTGGTATTATATATATATAGAATTATGACCTTAAGGGATGAAAGGATTAGGTTTCCTTAATAATACAAATTTTGATGACCTATCTCATTATATTGCCCTCTCATGTCCCTAATAAAATGATCGCACTTAAAACTCAAATATATATTTCCTAAGGTTTAAGGGAATACAATATAAGGAAGCAAGTTTAACATCATAACCTGTGTTACCTAGACTAATATCTCACTCTAGTCAACCACCATATTTGACTAAATTAAGGGACCATAATTAGCTATAACCTCTTTTAAAATTCAAATGTCTTCAATTAAATACTTGTTTGACTCATCTACAAAGGTCAATTCTTGAAATTTGTGTACATTATAACCCTATTTCGATTAGAGGATTAAAACTAGATTTTCATTTCCTAGACAAGGTAAGTCTGCTAAAATATTTTTCCCTTCCATATTTTATTTCAACTAACACTATAAAATTTGCACGTCTCACACACACAACACTCAATGCCTAATTAATTCTTAGAGTCCCTAGAGTAGCAACCTGACACTCTGATACCAAGTGTTAGGCCCAAAATATTCACTAGAAAAACACATTTTTTTTTGAAACATGGGTTTACAACCTATCTCACACACAACCAACCATCTTTGCACCATGCAACTTCTAAAGCCTAACACTAATTGGTAAAGTTATAAGGAGCTTCACATAGTGTAACTAGCTATGTGATCACGTCGACTGACTTCTATAGTCGGGTGTTATAGATTGAAGACTTTAGTTCCTTACTCAATGTTTGGTGAGATTGTATTATTTATAACATAACCACCAATAAGCTTTTGTTTTTATTTGGAAATTTAACCTTCACCTTTCCTTAAGTATCACGATGCCATGACTAGGTCCAATTTTAATTATAGAGTTGATAATGCTAATATAGTTATTTCTAAATTTACATGGTTTGATATTTAATATCTCTAAAGCATGAATGTACTCCAATATAATTCTTTAACATTATCATTATTCATTTTTAATGGTGTATTTAATGATGAAATCATATATTTTATTTAGTGACATTTTCCACCATACCTAGTATTAGTAACCACATTAAAGTTGTTAAATATGATTATCACTATTATTTATAATGATGATAATATTACTATTGAACTTGATGTTATTTTTTTATCTTTGATTGAAGAAATGACATAATTGATAATGTTCATATCCTTGCAAATATAAATACTAACCCTTCTTTTTTTTACCTCCTTTTTGGTGTTGACATCAATTTAATTCATCCATGATAATGTTATCACTCATACTAATTTAATACTCTAAATATTAACAAAGCTTGGACATTGTTTAACACTTCCAATAGTCACATTTCTACTATGCTCATTAATAATGTTAACATGGTTTATTATTTATTTTCTTCCCAAGTAATTGTCATTACATCTATAAACTAATAATACTAATATCTTGATGTATTCCATATGATCATAATTGATCTTACCATTTACTATTAATATTAACATTACTCTCTTTGCTAATATCAACCTTTCTACCTACTCCCATATTAATTATTAAATTCATTACTACTCATCAATCTCATTAATTATTGCCTTAATGGTATGGATAATATTAGATTATCCTTAACTATATTGATTTTAATAACACTTATATTGGTATTATATTTACCCTTTACCATTACTATTCCTTTTAATATTAATCTATTCTTACTAATATTATTAATATTTACCTTTTTTTCTTTATGAATAATATTGCCAACAACATCCACATTAATATTCCATATCAATATTTTATTCCTTGATACCAAATTTAATGTTAATACCACCCTTAATGTCTATATTTAATATTATCTTTACTCGTAACACTAATAATGGCGTTACCAATATCACACTTTTAATATTACCTCTAAATACATAATTACTATTTTTACCAACATTATTGATTCTAAAACTACTTCTATTTACAAAAGAAATATTAATATCATTGCTTTTTCTCGTATTTTAAGTATTATTATTAACTTTAGGAAAATAGTAATGTTATCAACTGAAAATGCACCCTTGTTGAACCTGGTGTTCAACACCTCAGTGTAACATGGGAAGACCTCTAAAGCTATGGGTCACTTGTAGATAGAGGTCAACCTTCAGAGAAGGTCGGCTTCCTTAGTGCTATCACCTAAAACTATTGATTCTTTGAAGGGAAAGGGAGGAGGAATGCATAAAATAAAACTAACGCTATGGTGATACACCGAACCGAAAAGAACAATGAGATACTCGAGTTACACTTGAATACTGATGATGAAGATGGGGCTGCACAACAAGATTTTGTGGATTATACATACAAATAGGTTCGACATGCACACACTTTCAAGAAGGAAAAACAGACTTTCACAAATTAAAAGCTCATGTGCAATTGAGTAAACATAGTTTATAACCTGCATGATACCACTTTTGCAAAGAAAGGCACGCTAACATGAAACAAAGCTATAAGGAAAAGAAATATTTCCCTAAGTAGCTTGATGAATCATTTAAAAATGCCCAATACTTCACAAGAACCAGAAGGCAAAAAAATGAACCATCAATAGTCACCAAGGAAAACTTTATATATCATGCTCCAAAATGAGTTACACAATTCTGCTAATCCGAGAGAGGACTGTAGAAGTCACAGACTTCAAAAAAGCATCCAGGAGAACTCCTTTACAAGAAGGAAAAAATGCCTTATATACAAAAGTGTGTCGGCCCCTCTGGGCTTTACAAAAATATCCTTGTTCACAAAAATCTTCCCTTAGATCTTTTCACGTAGTTAATGTTGTGTTCGATTGAATCCTTGCTGTCCATGTTGGTGAAGAGTCGTTCCCAAGAGAATCCTTCTGATCTTTTACAGCTACCGCATTCACTTCTGGTTCTCGTGTCCATCTTCGAACCTCCCTGTCGAGTTGCTTTGAATGCTCCTGAGCTCAGAACAGATACACGTTGCCTTTCATTCTGTTAGTCCTCTTCTCCCTGGTCAGACTGCCACGAATCGCCCTTAGCTCACTCTGATTGGTTGATCATATGACACGTGAGATCGCTAGATGGTCAAGGGTCACTTAGACTGAATCACATGTCGGTGAGACACTAATTGTGTCTCCCCGATGTGATTATACCTTCCTGCAATTATCAACACAACTTGAAAACGTCGATGAGAGTTTATAATGAGCCCAAAAGTCATACCGATATCGTTGGGACCATCGGCAAGACTATCACTTTTGGGAAGACCTCATGGCGAACCCCTAGGAGTCACACAGATATCTCTCTCATCACTGAGACCTTCACCCCTCGGCAAGAACTTTTACCGAGCACATTCTGCTCTCCTTGATCTCCATTCATTCCATTTGATGAGACTCTTTGTCGGTCGGTGAGACATTACACCGACCGAGCCCTTTGCCAGCGAGTAAAAATCCTTCAGCGGGACACTCATGTGTCGGTGAGACCTCACACCGAGGTCTTCATTCCTTCGTTATGCTCTGCCTCCTTTCGCTGAGATGTTACGTCGAGCTATGAACCCTCGGCCGACTTCTTTCCTTTCGGCCTGACTCCCACCGGTCGAGAAGACATCTTCCCGAGCTTCAAATGTTATACCGAAGGCCCCTTTGCTATCGGTGAGACATTGGCCTATCGGCCAGACCTCTTGCCGGGCTCTTTATCTTTCAACAATGAGTTTACTTTCTCTTCAGTCGGGGAGACAAGCTTCGTTTTCCGAGACCTTATGGCGAATCTACTTTCTTTTGCCGAGTGCAACCTTTCGGCAAGACCTTATGCCGAACTCCATTTCTTTCGGTGGGGTCCCCTTTCTTTTGGCGAGACATCTCCTAATCGCCGATACCTCGTGGCGATGAAAACTTGCTTTGTCGATGGTGTTTTAATCATTGAGACTCTGATGGATTGACAAGACTTATGCCGATATTACCTCATGTCGGCGAGACCCTTTCAGTCAGTGAGACCTTCCATCGACTGAAGCCTTCTTTCGTCGAGCCCTGAGCACTTTGGGAGCCCAACAGCCATTGGTGAGACATCTCACCGAGTTCATTTCATTTCGGCTAGACTTTATCTCCTCATCATGACATCACATCGAATCCCCTGTACTCTCAGCGAGACACTATGCTTATCGCCCAGACCTCCTACCGAAGGCAAAATTATCGCCGAACTGAAACTTTGGTGGGGCCTTCTTCTTTTGGGCAAACCTATGGCAATATCTCTTCTGTGTCACCGAGACTCTAGCACGTCGGCCAGACTTTATGCCGAAGGCATAACCTTTTTCTGATCTTTTCATTTCGGGGAGACCTCTCCATAGTCACACCGATATGTATTCCTACATTCATATGCATCACTGTAACATCCTCTTGTCAGGGAGACGTCCTGTAGATACCCTATGTCTCGCTAAAACCTTTATATGTTCACTTTTGGGCACCGGGACAATCTCGTTCTCTCCCGATAGGAACCTATAGGTGGAGCATTCAGACTTGATGGAACCCTTGCTAGTCGGCAAGACAACTGGAAGGTCTTGCCGACTTTTTCCGTAAAGGAAAATTATGTCAAACTTGACTGAGGCCGACCTTCAACTGAACTCCCTGTGAAATTTCATCTGATGCATGACCTAACCCTTGATGCAAATGTCCCATTTGGCCCTTGTGAACATCAAAAAAATAATTCATCCTACCTGATTGAGCCCGTAGGTGAAAATTGGGTAACAAGTAATATTAATACTAAATCTCCTATTGACACCATTACCGTAATTTGTCATGGAACCAATATTTTTTTAATTAAAAGGCGTGGAAGCATATATATTATATATTATATAATAAAAGATTACATCTATGTCTGTAGAAAATAGGCAAAGATTGCTAGAAAAGTTTGCAAATTACCTGCTATCTAAACAGTGTTCCTTCTACTAGTTGTAGATGATACAAAATATAAAAAAATTGAAGATACCAACATTCATTCCCATAGATTGTTGTCGTAAAGAAAAAAACCCTCCATCCATAGAGCATATATGACCTTCTATAAACATTACTAGTAAGCAAAAAAATGATAGCCACCTTTGAGAAAAGACAAACATTCTGAATGAAACTAAAGCTAAAGAAACTAAACTTCTACTCTTCCATACAATCACCACCCTACACCAAATTCTCATCCTGGCCTTCAGGGATCTCCTACAGACGCAATTCATGAGAAAAAAATTCAAAACCAATTATTGGCTCCTTGTCTTTTAGCTCCACTTGAACAATGTGAGCCCTTGCTATGATAGCCTATTTCCCACCAACAGAAGATTCAACAAAATTTTGACCTGGCAGCAACTCCACTTTCTCAGCAACTAGCACAGACAACAGAGCACCAACTTCCACTTCGGTAGAATAGGAATTCCAGGGAGGATGAGGAATGTGTTCACAAAGGAAAGAAATTGCATAATACTTTTCCTTGATATCAAAATCCATGGTCACACAAATATGCATGCAATTCTTCCTTAAAGCCTTCAAGAGGATGTTGTCATTTCTATATTGTAGTGCAAGCCTAATTGCCTCATAAATTTCATCAAAACCCAGACAGTGTTTAACATGCTCCCTAGGAAACAATCCTCATAAATACCCATCACCAGAGAATACATTATACCTTGCATAACTTGCAACAGGCATTGTTATCAAGCAGTTGGGGTTTGAAATTTTTTCCCACAATTGTTTCCAATGCTACTAAGGATTGAAGGAGATCCAAAATATTTGACAAGTACACAGACAATACCTGAGAAGGAAAGATTAACCACCTGGCTATAGGACTTGTGACCTCAATACCCAGAATTGAATGCACTGATTCTTCCACTCTGGGACACTCCACTTGAAAAACTAGAGATAGGTTTTCATGAGTGAGATGATCTTCAAAGGGACGCTCCCATGGTTGCACTAGGAAATTTACCCTAAAATTCCATGACTGGGACATCATCTTGTCACTCTGTAGTGCACTATTCTCATGGCTCTTATTTCTCCAATAGCCTTCAAAGAAAACGAAAATGCTTTTGGATGTAATAATACATTGAACACCAATTTTTAAATCCAAAAGAAGCATGCTAAAAATGATCATAGCGAACAAGAGCCAGAAACTCAAAAAACACCACTGAAGCATGTTAGCTCGTGCGAGATCGCATCCTCTACAAGGTTAATAAATATTCATTACACTGAAAAGATTAGAAGTACCTACAAAATAAACAACGCATTAGGAAAAAAAGATTGGTGAACAAGTTTCCAACTGAAGGGGCCCATGGCAAAAGTATATCCCATCCTCCGTCCAATGAATCTAACTTAATCTGAAAAATTTAAGTGTTGTAAGCTCCGATACACCATTCGAATGAAAAGAGTCACTATTCATTAACCTCTCCAACTTTGATGGGTGTTTACACTATACTAGGAAGGCAATATGAAATCTCAGGCAAGGTGAAGTACATTTTCACAGGCGTCTATCTTCCACGATATTCTCCACCATCATATGCAATCATAACTTAACACACACTACCATCCAAACAAATCATAACTTTATCCCATGTGATGAAATGGCCATGAAGAACTGCTTTGATGTTAGATAATACTCTCCTTGGAACTTTGAATGAAGCTAAATCTAGTATTCACCAACTTAGAGACAAAAATATTTTTAAATCATTGGAGATTGCTCTGCTAATACTATCTCTTGAATGCATGGGTACTTTGTCAAATCTTCATTGTCTTCAAACAAAATCAATTCTTGTTGGTTACACGCTAAATTAGCAAGACTATCTACTAATTTTTTACCCTCACGATATGTGTGGGAAAGTCAAATGTCCTCAAAAGAAGATAAAAGATCCCAAAATTTTTGAAGAATGTATCTTAATCTCCAATTGCATATATTCTTCATCTTGCATGCATTAATTATCAGCAAAGAGTCACCCTCCACATGAAGCCTATTGATGTTAAGATCCTTTCCCAAGGATAAACCAACTAAAAGAGCTTGAGATTCTACCATATTATTGGTGCAAGAAGATAAATGAATTGATTTGGCAGCTAACAATAAACCCTTCAAATTCTGAATACAACAACTAGCTCTTGATACACCAGGATTTCTATGAGAAGCTCCATCAAAGTTAAGTTTATAGAATGTTGGGCTAGGAGGTAACCACTTCACCTTGTTTCTATCTATTTTAATAGAATTTGGATAAAAAAATCCCCTTGAAGTGGTAAGGAAATGTTTTTCCAATGATTTAGTATAAAATTATCCCAATTGGAATATAAGGAGGAAACTGACTTAAAATTACGAACATAAGAATTGGAAACTTCTGAGATTTCCTTTTCGATCCTCTCTTTAAGTCTTTGAGTTGAAGCAACCTGTTCCTTGAAAATACATCTGTTTCTTTCCAACCATATTGACCAAATTACTAAAGTAAGAGTTACTAACCAGATACATGCAAATAGGGATGATTTATGGAGGATTGGCCAACTACTGAAAAGATCCCATAAAGAATTAGGTAACAAAAAAGATGCATTCAACTTCCCCATAATGAAAGTCCATACTTCGTAGGCTATTGGACAAGCAACAAACAAATGATCAACCGTTTCAAACTCCTCTTTACAAAATACACATTTGAAGGCTGTTGTTATTCCAGATTTCTCCAATTTGTCACTAGTCAGAATCTGTTTACTTAAGGACAGCCAAGAAAAACTTCCCGCCTTTGGCAATTGCATTGAATTCCAACAAAAAACAAAAGATCTTTGATATTGGTGTTGAGATGCTTGAGAAATAATTGAATTATACCCTTGTTTAACAGTATAGAAACCATTCTTTGAAGGTGCCCAAATTAGCTTGTCAGGAGAATGAGAAAGATATACAGTTATGCTCTTCAAGAGATTTGACAATATATTTTTCTAACTATTTGGAAGAGAGGTAGCAGAAAAATCCTTCCACTTAACTAAGCCCATCAGAGGGTCAGAGGAAAGAACATAGTCCTTCAAGGTTTCCCCCCAACTTTGTGAAAGAGTATTTTCTATCAATTACAGATTCTGATTGGAGTTAAGAGGTGCCATACCATTCCATGAATCTCTCCAAAACAACACTTGATCACCACAGTGAACTTCCCATGAAAGGAAAGGACTAATAAAATATTTGCAAGCCAAGATGAAGTTCCACATGACTGATCCTCCTGTAGGATTAGAAATAGTAAAGATCCTGGATGGGTTGTCATTGTCTAAATATTTATTCTGCATCAACTTACACCATTTGAGATCTGGTCTAACATACATCTTCCATACCAATTTAGCCCCTAAAGCTATATTCCTTGTAGATAGATTATGAAAATCGAATCTTCCTTTTATCATCTAAATTTCCTTTCCACAGAAATTCTTTTATGAGCTTCTCAATTTGATGAATTACACACTTTGGGGCTTGCAAAATAGCCAAGAAATAATTTGGAATGGAGGCTAGAACAGATTTGATGAACAAAATTTTGCCTGACAATGTAAGCCATCTTGCTTTCCAAGAAAGTATTATTTCTAACACCTTGTTCCAAAACAAAGATTTGTTTGAGTCCATAAAAAAAGGTATGCCCAAATAAGAATAAGGAAGTTCTAATTTTTGAAATCCTAACAATGCCACTAAATTCCTTGTTATAGTTGCTTTTGTATGAAAAACATATACCTTTGATTTAGCTGCATTAATTTTCTGCCCTAACGTGGAAGAGTACTTTTCCAACAAAGACTTAACCTGAGTTGCTTCTTTCAACGATGCCTTGCCAAACAACAATGTGTCATCTATAAAAAGAGAGTGAGTAATTGAAATGTTTGTGTTAGGAATTGAAACCCCCTACCATAATCCTTGTAAATGGTCCCTTTGGATTGATCTACTTAAAGCTTCTGCCATCAGAATAAACAACACAAGAGATAATGGATCCCCTTGCCTAACTCCTTGAGAGGACCCAAAAAAACCCATAGGGAAACCATTAATAAGTACCAAAAAAATTTATCCTAAAAGACATGATAGAATCCACTTGCACCATTTATTACTAAAGCCAAACTTTTTAAGCACCTTGATTAAAAATTCCCAACATACTCTATCATATGCTTTCATCATATCTAATTTAATGATGAAATATTAGATGCTGCTAGTTTTAATAGAATGCAATACCTCGTGAGCTACTATAGCACCTTCTGTTGTCTCCTTGCTAGGCACAAAACCACCTTGTTCTAATGACACTATATGAGTGGTTGAATTCTGAGATAGATGGCTTTAGTAAAAAAATTATACACTGTATTACATAAATAAATTGGCCTAAACTCAACAAAATTATTCGGATCTTTTACTTTTGGAATGAGAGCTATGTGTGTTGTATTAAACTATTTTAAAATTGTCCCCGTCCTCCTTGATTCCTCTAAAGCTAAGAGGACATCAAAGCCTATAAAATCCCAACATTTTTGAAAGAACAATGTTGTAAACCCATCCAGGCCAAGAGCTTTGTTTGGTTGGTAGAGAACACTACAATTCTAACTTCCTCCAAAGAAAATGGTTTCAAAAGGCTCTCATTATCCTCTCTGGTGATCAAGGCTGGTATAGAATCCAATAAATCTTCTACATCAGCAGAGCAAGATGAATATTTATATCTAGTGCTAACAAAAGAGATGAAAAAAACCTTACAGCTTCCTCCTGAATTTCTTTCTCCTTTACTAATTCCTTTCCTGAAAGGGCATTTTGGATTCTGAAGATGGAATTATGTGATTTCTTAATCTGAGTAGATGCATGGAAGAACTTTGTATTTTTGTCACCCTCCTTTAGCCACAACTCCCAAACTTCTGCCTTCAGTAGATTTCCTCCCTTTCCACTAACTTCACCCACTCTTCTTGCAATTTATTTTGGATCTCATACAAATTAGCATCTAATACTTGACTGATTATTTTATCATTTATATCTAATAGTTCTTTAAAAACCCTTTCTTTTTGCACAAAAATATTTTTGAAAACATTCTCATTCCAGATTTTGATCTATTGTTTAATACATTTCAGTTGAGAGGCTAATTGAAACATTCTTGAACCTTTAACAAAAGGAGCAGTGTTCCACCATTGATTTAATAAAGGAAAGAAAAAGGGAGACAAAACCACATTTCCTCAAATTTGAACGAAGAACCATACTTTCTGACTTGATGTTTATGTCAATGGTTAATGAAATTGCAAAGTAATCAGAATGTGATAGTGGCAAAATTTCAGATACCAAACTTTTCCCAACTCCATTCCAATTTGCCGAGACAAGAAATCTATCTAATATTTTTTCTATATGCAAAAAACCATTTCTTCGATTTGTCTAGGTGAATTGACCCTTAACAGGAATAATGTCAATCAAAGCATTATTTGAGATAAACGTTACAAAATCATCTATAACTTTTTGGGGTGGGAAAACCCCACCTTTCTTCTCCTGCATGCTAGCTATAGCATTAAAATCTCATGCAACAATAATTGTGTCCATCCTTAATCCATCCAATATTTTTGTTAGAGAATCCCAAAGATGTTTTTTTTCCGCTGCAGACATTGGAGAATAAACATTTAACAACCAAAATTGAAGATCAAACAAAGAGATTTTGAGAATTTGCCAACTCCTATCACTGTTTGATATCTCAATTTGTAGAGATTTATCATCCCATAAAACAATCATGCCTCCTGAAGCTCCTTGTGCAGGAGTATGAAAAGATTTCCATTTCCTCCACTTCTAAACTGATAATTGAAAAAGTTTTATCTGATGTTTTGGTTTCTTGTAAAATCATGATGTCTTCCCCACAAGCTTCTAATTGTTGCTTGATAAGGGCTCTCTTGTCAGGGGCATTAATGCCCCTAACATTCCATGACAATATCTTCATTGGTAGCGAGGAGAGCAACATACTCTCCTCGTACATTTGTTTGCAAAGAAAGTCACTGCATTATCCAAAGTAGATTGAACTCCTACTACTATTTCTTCCTTAAGTTTTGTCATATGATATTTTCTACCTCTTTTCCCTAGAGTATTAGTAGGACTCGACTGAGTGCTTGGGTTTTGTGAAATTCCCAATTTTTGGGAATAATCAAAATCTACTTTTTTTTCTCGTACTTCTAGGGTCTTATCCTCCTTCACAAATATATGTTGTATCAGTAGAGGAACATTAGAAGAAATGACAAGATAAGTCACTGGTAGCTCACTTGAAAAACCTTGTGATGAAACCTTATTAAGAAGATCTGTAGAAGACAACCCATCCATTTCCTCAATTTCATCCAAGTCAAAATTGCTATCTACACTGTTTACAAGAGCCATAGAACTGAGATTAGAAGATTTAGAGCCAACGTCATGTTCTTCTTTAAGAACTTCATTTGCAATCCATTCAATCATTTTAGAACCTTCAGAAACTAAAATTTTATCTACTAACTCCTCTAGTTGACCTTCAAAGATTAGACTGTCAAAGGAATCTAGATTGAAAACCTCATCCTCTTCAATTTCCAAAGACCCAGGCCCCTTTATATCTTCGATCAAGGAATGAGGATACAATTTGTAGAGTTGATCCTTCTATTTGCAAGTTACCAAACTTTTATCAAAAATAAGTGTGTTAACTATACTATCAAGTTGTTGAACAGAGACACAAGAAAATGCAAGAGTGTACCAAAATAAAGATTGATGCTGCTATAAAAAATCTGGTAGAATTAATGTCATCTTCTTATTTTGGTTTGAACACAACTTTGCTAACAACATAGGAGCAACCTCCTTAACTATCCTATGTACTGGAGCCTTAGCTACCCTATGTGCTGGGGCTTTAATATTCGACTAATATTGCACTATGGAAAAACTCTTCTTATTTGAAGCCTCATCAGACAAAGAGTGCTTTGGATTAGTCTCAACCCACTTTCCTTGAAAATCACCCAAGACAATGTCCTTTTCTAAAAAAATACTTCTTGAATGACCCACCTTATGGCACTTAAAACACAGTCTATGGTCTTTCAAGGAGAATATCTTGGCACCATATTTCATATTTAGATTTTATTAGGATTTGCTTTGGAAACTTCTTTGTAGCATCCAATAGAGCACAAAATCTAACTGGCTTGGAAGGATTTCTAAAAGAAGTTATATCATGCTTGAGGAAAATGCCTACTTGATTAGCAAAAAATTCAATCAAATTTAGCTCCCTATATTCCAGAGGTAGAAAAGGAAATTTAATCCAGAAAGTAGTAAACCTTACTACAAAATCTTCAGACCTAAAATTAGGATACTAGGGTTGCATGAACAAACCCGATCCTTGAAAGACCCACGATTTAACTTTAAAAATTGTCTCTCTTTGCTTTCTAGATTCAAAAAGCACTAAGAAAATTCCCTTCTCCTGATATAAATAAAATACCTTGATGGCCCCATCCCATTCCTCAAAAATCAAATCTTTAAGAAAATCAATATCCAGATTTAGGCACCAGAACTTACATATTATTATTAAATATTAAATTATTGTTCTATTGCTACAGATAAGGTAGCCCATTTTCACCCTCAATTTTATGGTTGAGAAACTGACATTCCATTATTTAACCTATTTTTTTCTTTATTTCAGATATGTTAATGAAATGAGCAAATTATCTGCGATACATTTGCAGGAGCTTCCTGTTGTTTTGGACATTTTTGACTTGCTTGATATGTCGTTACACACATACAAGGCTTTGTAAGATTTTTAAAAAAAAATGTTAGTTTATTACATATGGTAAAACAAATCCAAAACTCTTGTAGTTGTAACCATCAGGTTTCTCTAGTTTGAAGGGTGCGGTCATATGGGCTTCTAATTGAAATGTGCCATATTTTCTTGGCTTTGGCTGGTTATTTATGCTATAGCTGATAAATAAATGCGAGTAGAGTACTGGAATGCATGGATGGGTTTTTAAGAAAATGTGAGGAGGATTCAAAAACATTGTTACATAATTTAATGCAAACTCATATTACAATGGCCAATCCAAAAATTTGCGCAATATTAAAATAGTAAATCTGGTGAAAGCAACTATCTGACACTACTGATTTATCTGTAATTAATACTAGATTAACTGGATTTTAATACCCCTTACTACCATTAAGCCTATCATAAATACTGACATCATTGACATGCTTGAAATTAAGGTGATAAGAACACTATGGTGATACAAACCTATTTATAGCAAGGAAGAGGATAGATATACGAATAAAAAACACAGGGAATACGACTATGACCTTCTAATTGATGTGATGTAAAATAGAATAGGTGAGTCCTACATTTAATTTACCAAAATAATTATTCTACAGGGGAAAGTAAACATCTAAAGTGATCCCAGGCCTATTACCAAAAAAAGAATTGCGTAAGAAACACTCTCACAATTAAATGTTGGTCAAAATGAATGGCTTCACCAAAAAATTGCAAAAATTCACGGGATGACATTTCATAGCACGGGAAACACACTTCATTGAATGCTTGAGATGGTTTAAATAGACTGAAAAAAGTTACATGTGGTCAAAGCAACAACAATCTAAGGCATGGTGAAGAACAATTTACAGTAGGGACACACAGATAGAGAATCAATGCATATACATTAAGTATTGAGGGTTGCAACCACATGGATTTCATGCCATGGGTAGAGTATGACGACCTTGGGAGCATAGAGATGCACTATAAAGCAATGGAAAACCATGAATGGAGATCGTAGGCATGAGACGCTAAGGAGATAACCATCCAAGTTGAAAATGTTATTATTATTGTTATGTTTTTAACATGAAACATTGTCTCTTCCTTTATCGTCTCTTGGCTACAAGAAACTCTTACCCCACTGCTTCATTCTCCACTTATTATCTGTTGCTACGCAAATTCAAACAATTTTCGGAATTAACCGCCATCCTTCTCTTATGAATAAGATTTCCCGTGGCTATAGATATTATCTCAAATCGGATTTCTTAGAATTTTATTCGCATAGTTCTGTATTTGTACTTATGATCCAATAAAAGATTTATTTTGCATCATCATTTCTGAGTATTATTTCAGTTTTTATCATTAATTCACTAATCTTAAATATTTGTTCCTTCTTCTAATGCAACAATTACCGTTCTATGGCAAACATCTAACTTTTGGCTATTTGGGTGGCTTTATACCAGAAGAAAATAAATGTGTTATAACTTATTCATTGGATAATTTCCTTTAAACGTACTTAGTTCATTTTGTAAATGTGATGTCTTACTGTGTTGAGAGGTGAAATATGCCCTTATTGTAGGGGTTGCAGCCACAATATGAGATGCTAGTAACCAAGTTGGCAAAACAAAATAAGTGGCCAGGCCCTAAGTATATATGTTATCAACGATTTTTGTTTTTTTTAATGTATTAAACCCTGTTTATATATATATATGTATGTGTGTAACCAAGTTGGCAAAACAAAATAAGTGGCCAGGCCCTAAGTATATATGTTATCAACGATTTTTGTTTTTTTTAATGTATTAAGCCCTGTTAATATATATATATATATATATATGCAGATAGTCTTCTCTCTCTTTTTATTTTCCTGTTATCCAGCTTTAATAAATATAAGCTAAATATAGGAGTATGCCGTAGTAACTAATTATAGATCTGTTATGAAAACTGAGATATATAGAGTTCTCCATCGCATGCATGTGTTTGTTAATATAGCTAGCTTGAATATAAATACATTTATAAATAAGATGAGAGTTTTTGAAGTGCACATTATTTCATTGGTATGTAATAAAATGAAATATGTATTAATTTAATGTCAGACTCTTGTACAATCAAGTAGCTTTACTTTGATCTATATTTCAAAGTAGATACTCTTTATGTTGTCTCTTAGAAAAACATCTCTATATATACTGATTTTCTTTTGTGTCTTCAAATGATAAAAGAATTAATCCATTCCATTCAAATGTTTATATGTTGTTTATTTATCTATTCTTTTTTATTTGATCCAAGTTATATACAACCATGCATTTAAAACTTCCTTTATGTATCTCAAAGAAAAATATTTTGCTGCAACTCACAAATTATCCATATTTCCTTCATTACATCAAAATATAAAACTTTCAATACTACACTCAATATTTGGGAATACAATGGTCTACACACAAAGAATAAGGACTACTCTATCCCTTTCTACATTGAACAATATGAAACTTATCTTTTTAAAACTTACAATATTACCTCTATATTTGAGAAACATGCGACTTGCACACCCATGAACAAGGTCTTGTTCTCCACCCTACCATAATGGTGTCATGGAGCCTCGTGGCTCTAGATATACCCTTGAGCAAGGAATTATTTTAGCTCCACAATGATCAATGGAGTCTTTTCTCATTTTTACAAAGGGATAAAACTATCATAGCACAATTTACATGCATCTAAGTTCTCTACTTCCTAATTTCAACCATGATCCACACAATATGTCACCTTCTTACAACCAATAAACAAGGGTAAATGGAATTAGGAAAAAATACTTTTTTTTTTAGGTGAAGGAATTGAACTCTCTTCTCCATCTTTCCTCTCTAAGCCAAGCCATCTTGATCACTATCTTCCCCCAAGAGGTGGACTCCTCTCCTCTTCTCATCTTTTCTACCATCTCCACTAAAGTTCTCTAAGAGGAGAATTGGGTAACACCCCACTCCTTTTTACTCTCCAATTATATAGAAGTTTCAAAGTGCAACTCTTGGATGGGGAGGTGTGAATTGTACTTTCCTCCATCAATGAGGGTATTTTCCTTATTAAAGAGGGAAACATGCACCTGGACAACCCCTCCATCTTTTCATCCCCATCCTTTCCTCCAAATTCATCACTCCTCATTATGAGGACTTTTCAGGGCTTAAATCATGTCCTAGGGGCACTATAGCATGCCCATTTGGTCCCTACTCCTAAGGTATAGACCCTAGGAGGTCTATTTTTACACCCTAACTAAAAAAATTGACCAACAACTCTCTTTAAAAGCCCATTCAAGGGTCCATCCGAGTTTCAAACTTAGCTAGGGGTTCCCTAGACCTAATCCCCCACTTACACCTCACAAGAAACCCAATTAAATGCCCTCAAATGCCTTAAATAAATTAGCCATTTAAAAAAAAACTCTCACAACCTTAGTCTTCTAATACATTAACCCTACTTGTTTCTAGGCCCCAAGTGGGGTCAAATTTATATCCTCAAGAAGAAGTTTTTTTATTTATTTTCTCTCATTGTTTCTCCCTTCTCATGCTAACACTATTACCTTCTTGCACATTACCAACACAATCATAAGTAACAATTGTATATCACCTTAATCTGTTAACTAAATATATTCTAAACTTAACTATATAAGAATCCATTTAAAATTTCAATTGTATTTCACATTATATGAGTGCGTTCCACCTTCATGGTAGTGACAATAAAACATAATGTCAAAAAGGAATGCAAGAATTTTTTCAAAAGATCACCTTATTTAAGTGCCTATTGTTTCAACTAAACTAAACGACAACTAGCAGTGCCATTAATTAGCTTGCTAGCCCACACTAGCAGCCGATAGTAATTAATGCAGCTTGTTAGAATAAGCAGTGTCATTAATCAGTCTGCTGGCCTATCATCCACAATATTTCCAATCATCAATTCAAGAAAAGCATATAACAAAATAGGTTTGTATTGAATGCATACGAGGTGGGGCCTTACAAATATTAAATTTTAAAAAAAGCTTAGATGAATTATTAAAATATAAATATTAATTTCTTCTTAAAAGAAAAAAATTGAAAATTATTGGGCCTACGACCTTTGTGTAGGCTATTAGGCCTTCCTTACAATTATATAAAAATAAAAAGATAAATAAATAAACTTAATAAAATTTAATTGCTATTTAAAAATTCAATAATAATAAAATAAACATTTAATAAAAATAAAATAAAAATTATATATATAAATTAATTCAATGATAATAAATATATTAAATTAATTAAATTATTTTAAAAAAATTCTTTTTATTTTGTTTTCATAGTAGTAATTATTACACCGATAGGCATAACCCTACAATGGTAGCATGGTGCTTATAGGAGGTAAGCACAATTTGTCACAAAATAAAAATAAAAAACACAAAAGCACAAAATCAAAAAATAAAAAACATTTTTATAAAAAAAAAAAAGGATTTTTTTTTAATAATAGTACATTTTTAATAATTATAATAATAATATAATATTACTTAGTCAAAACAAAAAAAAAAACAAAACATATTTTAGAAACAAAACAAGATTTTTTTATTTTTTTTAATAATAGTACATTTTATTGTTATTAGTGAAAATTTACCTTAACCATTGAATGGGTGATATTTAAGAATAGCCCCTTAAAAGACTAAGAGTAGATTGAGGTTTATGAAGGAGCCTATAGGTTAGTAGAACTCTCTGTCATGGCACGTGGGGAAGCAAATTGTGTGAGCAACACATAAGGAGAATAGAGTAGGTTGAATGGATTGATTTGGTTGGCAAAGGATCAGTGTTTAGTCTTGCATTGTTTACATACATTTTGCCTCTATTTTTCTGTAGCCAATGTTTGGGAATTTTGTATGTTGATAATTGAAGGAGGATTGAATCTTTTGTATGCATAGTCTATCATTCTTCTCCAAGAATTGGGTTTTGAATTATGTTTCTCCTTGTTGAACGCAAGCCTTTGTTTCCTATTATGCTAGAAGTGTGATGGTTTGAGAAAAACTATGTTGTCTTCCTTGCTGCCTTCAGTAGCTTGGTTGAATGTTAAGATAGGCTATCATCATTTGGTATTAAGATAGGTTGTCATCATTTGGTATCAGAGCTTGAAGATTTGGGGTAGTTGAGGAGTGGGAAGAATTCCATTGAGAGCGATGAGAGGTAGAGGTGCTCGAGGAAGAAGCATAAGAGGACATGATGATGGAGTCCTTGAATTGTTGCATAACTTGATTGCATGAATGGATGCCATGGAAAGGGAACAACGAAGAGGAACACCAGTGGATGATGGCAGTGATGTTGAAGAGGAAGAGCAACCACAAGCATATGATGAGGAAGATCAAGAAGAACCTAAAGGAGTGGAAGAAAGATTGATCAGAGTTGTGATGAATGTGGGAGCTAAGCTAAGAATCGAGGTTCCAACATATTCGAGAAGTCTAAACAAAGAAGAACTTATAGATTGGATTAATGACTTGGATACATATTTTGAGTATGACGGAGTTGTAGAGGAAAGGAAAGTGAAATTCTCCTGCACAAGGCTCAAGGGCCATGCTGCTATTTGGTGGGACTATGTTTAATCTGAGAGACGAAAGAAGAACAAGGAAAAGATTACCTCATGGGATTGAATGGTTGTTAAGTTGAAGACAAAGTTTTTTCCAACAAATTATCCAACTAATCTTTTCAGAAGATTGCAGAATCTGAAGTAGAAAGATACGTCAATCAAGGAATACATGGAAGAGTTCTATAAGTTGGTGATTCAGTCAAGCCATAGTGAAGAGGATTTGAAAAAGGTGGCAAGGTATTTGAATGGGTTGAGATACAGTTTGCAAGATGAGTTGAGTTTAGTGTCACCAAGAACTTTGGAGGAAGCCTGCCAGTTTTCCATTAAGGTAGAGGAGAAGCTAATGAGGAGGAAAAATCAGCAAGGTCGAAGTAGAGGACGAGGTTATGCAGAAAAAAGGACAACAACACCATCAAGATGGAGAGGCAAGCAGCTCCAAAGGGAAAGTTAAGTTAGAAATAGGAGGTTATCAAGATAGAGGAGAAAGATATGTTAGAAGTGATGGTTATCAGGGAAGAGGTAGAGGTTTTGCAAGTCATAATCTTGAGTTGGGAGTGTCCAGAATCTTCCCAAGGAGGTTACACAAGGTTTGAAAGGAGGAATCAGTTGGTGCAAGCAGATCAGCAAGTGTGGGATCATTTTCTCCAAGGAAGGAGGAACTTGAGTCAGGAGAATCTATGTTTTTCAAAAGAGTGTTGCTGAAATCGCCAAAGGAGATTCATGAACCTGTACAAAGGAAGTCTCTATTCAAAACAAAATGCAAAGCTAAAGGTAAGTGTTGCAAATTAGTTATTGACAATGGTAGTACAAATAATTTAGTGGCTGTAGAAATCGTGGATAAGTTAGGTTTGAAAAGGACTAAGTATCCTACACCTTATAGAGTTTCTTGGCTTTAGAAAGGGCATCAATTGTTGGTAGATGAATAGACATTAGTGGAATTTTAGATTGGAAGCTATAATGATAGTGTGATTTGTGACATTATGCCTATGGATGTGTGTCATGTATTGCTTGGTAGACCTTGGCAATTTGATCAGAATATTGTACATGAGGGGAGGAGTAACACATATACCTTTGAAAAGGATGGAATCAAGAATACTTTGTTGCCAATGCGTGAATAAGAAGAGGAAAACACTAGTAGTAGCAGCAGTAGTAAGGTGATGTTGGTAGGAAGAAAATAGTTTATAAATGGAAAAGAGACAAAGGAAGTTGTAGCAGTAACCAGTGAGGTGAATCTTCATTTTCTTCAAGGTTGCACGGGTGTAAACAATGATGATTTGCAAGTAGGATAACCAACAAAATGTGTTGACACAGGTGATTGTGAAGTTGCGATAGCCATTTCTATTCTAAAGGATGCAGAGATACATGAGATTTTGGAACAAAAGTGTCAAGATGAATACATGGGCACGAATCTACATGGATAGAGTGTGGAGATTGCAAAATAGAATATGGAAGATGATTTGGCCCTTCAAATTGAGGCAGTTGAGCAAGAATGGCTTGTACTGACAGGAGGTGTGATGAATAGTGCATACACCAATGGTGAGGTAACATCTTAGCTTTTAAACCCCTTGAATATAGTTGAAGATGTTACAATGAATGATGTGGAAAGGTATGTGGAAGTCAAACAATATAGTGGAGTTGATTATTGTTGGAGGGAAATACAAAACAAATGGGAAAGGTGCAACAATGAGAGGCTAACTAGAGAATGGGTGAATTCTATTGGAGATGATGAGAAGGGTGTGGAAAAAGCATTATTTTGATGGTTTGGGATAATATGAAGCCAACTAGTGGAACAAACATGAAGAGCATAAGGAGAAGTTTGATGTATGGAGGTATGGCCAAGTGTTGGAGGAAAAGGAAGAAGTAATGATACGTATTGTGTTTATTAGCATAAGGGAGTATGTTGCAAGCGCTCAACACTTGAAAGGGTAGTCCTACTATGTCCCAACTACCTTTGTGAGCTATGCTCACAAAGAACTCCCCCGGGGAGCCTGATGCAGGGGCACCTTTGCATCGCCTAATCTTGACACATTTTGGTTTTGGATTTTAGTTTAAATTTTCTTTGCAATTGTGGTTTGTTTGACATCTGGCAACATGTGAGGGATAGCAAACTATTTTCTTCCTTTCCATCGAGCTTTATTTGTTAAGATTGAATGGAAAATTTAATTAGTAGCAATGTCCCATTTTGGGTGAAGGTGTGGCTGCAGGAAAAAGGAGACGATTGTGTGGAAAGTAAGGGAGATCAACATCATTGGGGGTATGATGGCTATGCTTGGAGAAGGAAAGTAATGTGAAAGATTAAGTGGAAATCAAGGTTTCTGAAGGAGCCAGTAGGTTAGTAGAACTCTCTCGCCTAACATGTGGGGAAGCAAATTGTGTGAGCAATGCATAAGGAAAATAGAGCAGATTGAATGAAGTGATTTGGTTGGAAGAGGATCGGTGTTCAGTCTTGCATTGTTTGCATACATTTTTTCTCTGTTTTTCTATAGCCAATGTTTGGGAATTTTGTAAACTGATAATTGAAGGAGGATTGAATCTTTGTATGCGCTTGTCATTCTTCTCCAAGAATCAGCTTTTGAATTATGTTTCTCCTTGTTGAACGGAAGCCTATGTTTCCTGTTGTGCTGGAAGAGTGACGGTTTGAGAAAAACTCTGTTGTCTTCCTTTGCCACCTTGAGTAGCTTGGTAGAATGTTAAGATAGGTTGTCATCATTAATAATATTACATTTTATTTTTTATGTAATGCCCATAATTTTAAACACCAATTGGACACCAACAACCTAACTAGAATCTTCAACAATACTACTTATTTGTAAATAATTTAATTTCTTTTTTTTATAGAACTAACGTACTACAATACATAAGTTAATAGACAATGATCTCATTAGCTAAGAGTAAATGTGGTTATGAGTTTTTTTTTTTTTAAACAATAATATCTACTTATTTTGGATCATTAGAACATATCTCTTATCCACTCGACATCTATTGTGTTCCTTCGCATCAAATCTCCTCGCTCCCAATCCATGTATCTACAAGATCTACAAGACTTGGTGCACACGTAAGGTCAATGGGTAATTAGTATATGTGATCACCAAGATAAGCTTTACAAATCAAATGGCAATTCACAACATCGGGAGGGAATGACAAGTCTAAAACAAAACTCAGAAGGACAGTCCTAAGGGCTCGACCTAATGCCTCGAGGGATCATTGCTTGATGGACTTGCCTATGTATATACTTCGCAGAGGCACCGTAGTTCGACACTTGAGTTTGAACCAACTCCTATTTGGTTGGTCAACAAGAGAGAATAACCACTAGGTTCAAGGGTGTCTTGACTTCAATTTTAATCACGGATCACTTACACCAATCAAAAATATAACATAAGTTCAAGATAGGAATTACTACTAAGTTCCCATGTAGGGTTATTTAAAAATTAGCTATTACATTGCAAGACTTATTTGGTGTTTGGGAAGAACTATATTATCAAGATGATGCTAACTTGACCCAAATATGATAACAATACAAGTAGTTATTTATCTTATTTAACTTTTCTAGAATCAACATAAGACATCATTTCTACATAGACAAGGCTCATAAACAAATGAAATCTTGACTCAAGAATATCAAAAGACTAATTTTAAATACATAAATTCTCCTAAATACATGACATAGTTAAACCTCTACTCATAAGATACTCCTCTTTTTGAAATAATTATCTCTACATAAACCAAGACATTATCATCAATATAGTTTGAAGCTAAATATTTAACAATTTAAACCCATGTATCAATCATCATTGTTTATATCTCTAGCTTTAGATTTTCAAACTGATATTACAACATAGTTGAACATAATTTAGTTCCAATAAATTTGTATGAATTGCTAAGTTGCTTCCTCTACCTTTGACTATTTTAACCTCAATGATTTTCAAGAAAAAATAATCCAACCAAAACTAATTAAATTAATCTTAACTTATTAGTTATAATAATTATGGTGAATATTAAAAAAATCTAACTAAGAACAAATTAAAAGGGGACTATTAGTGATTAACGATAGTAACTTGGTTCAAACCCATAATTCTACTCATTGGGTTAGAGACTATCCAATACTTAAATTTACACAATCTGGACATAGATGTATTTAACACTAGGAAATGAATATCTTAAAATATATCATCAAATCAAATTTTAATAACCCATAATACGAAGTAAGAATTTATATCATCTTATAAACACACAATTTTAAATAAATTTCCTACTATAAATAATTATATTAATTAGGTCATAATCATCTATTCTATTGAACAATTTTATTTACAACTTTTAGCATCTTAACAACAATTTATTATACTTACACAAGATAGACAACCCACTATTTTATTATCCAATGCTATGATAATTTGATGAAAAAAACAACCAACAATTTTCATTTTTATTTTTGATTGAAGTTACGAAAATACTAAAAAAGTTAACCATGCACATGTAGGGTACTAAATTATACACATTGCATGCATCCTCAAAACAATGTCTTGCACATGTGTACTAGCTAGAGAAATAAATAAATAAATAACGTACTAACTTAGTTAATAGAAGACATTAAGATTGATTGATGGTCCTTATTTAACTTGATAACCCTACCTTTTTTTAACCCACTTTGATGGTATCGTTGAAAACCACATTTAACATTTTGTCTTACAATCCCATTAGAAAGTGAATAGAGTAGTTAAAATTTATTTGATTATTAATTTTCTTATTTATTTATTTACCTTCAATTATTTATTTGTTTGTAATAAGATATATATATATATATATATATATATATATATATATATATATATATATATATATATATATATAATAAAAAATAACAAATACAAATAAATATATATTAACTTGATATTATTTTCCTTTAAATGAAGGAGAATCCTATAATTTCTATCCTTAATAAGATCTTCTCTTTTCTTTTTCTTTTTAATTTATTTATTAAATTTTTTTTAAAGTATGGGAATGTATTCCCCTCCTCTTCTTTTTATCACTAATATAAATGTATTTTAAAATCCCACTCACTTTAAAAACTCATTTATCTAGGAACATGAAGGCCTCATCATTTACTAATGTATAGCATGTCTTGATTTTAGATCTATAAAATTATGCATGTTAATAAAAGGTAATATAAGTGATATAATGTGATGAAGGTAATGGAAAGTGGACGCTACTTACACAAGAGGTGAAATGGGAACACCACCGTAACACTTGGAGATATTTTAAAGAAACGGTTCTAAGGGCTATTCACTTAGCACCGCCTTCAAAGATTTATTCCTAATTAATATTATTTGTATTTTCTAGTTAGGTGGAGAGGTGTTCTACAGTGACAGCCAACACTCTGTGTACAAACAAAAACTGTTCATGTCAAATTTGAAGTGCAGGTGCCAGTAGTGGAAAAGGAGGCATAAAATTTACTAATAAACTTTATTTAATGCATGCAACAAATAAGCAGTAACGCAAGTTTGAAGAATGAGACAGAAAATTTAATAATAAAATTTATTTTGTCAAACCACTACCTCCCCTCAAACAAGGGAAAGCCAATAATAACATTTGTAACGGCTTATTTGCATGTTGCTGTAATTAGCATCCATTTTCTTTTCTAAACTTTGTTTTCTTTTTGAAATATTGCTTACATAGAAAATATAAGAAACAATTACCTGAATGCAATCTCCAACATTGATAGCGAAGGAGTTGGGCAGCGGTTGAGCCGGAATATGGCTGAGATTGGAAGTTTAAACTCTTCATAAAAATAAGAATAGAAAACTATCATTAATTTTTGTTAAATTTATAGATCAGTAAGTGGATCAGTAGGAGTAATTTAGGACTGTTAAACTGATCTTTCTTTTTGGTGAATGGTTCAGTTGGTCCATAGGTGGGTTCGTTTTTCAATACCTCTTTAGTCTCTTTAGGAAATGTGCATCTTAAACATTTTGTGCATTTCTTGAACTTAAACATTTCCTGAACCAGTTAGGAGTTGAATCACATTCCCTGAACCAGTTATCAGGAGTTTGAATTTAGGAACTCCCATTTGTTGCTAAAGTCGTTTTGGTCTCATTTTGCTTATTTTCTAATAATTCTCACGTATCAAAGAGGTTATCCCGATACAGAAAGAAATGAATAGCAAGCGCTTGCTCTATTTAGATTTTTGTCTATACTCTTCGCATCTACCGATGTGCTCTGCTTAGTTTAAGCATAGCATAGCATACTTTTTGTTGGTTAGAAACTATTGGTTGTCTAAATTTGAGATTTGAGAGAGGGTGGGTAAGAAATGAATATATTCTGCTCTATTTAGAATTTTGTCTATATTCTGCTCATCTACCGATATGCTTTGCTTAGTTTAATCATAGCTTACCATACTTTTTTCCTTTTGGCTAAGTGGACAGTTTCGACAACTTTGTTTGTTAGAAACTATTGATCTTCTTAGATTTGAGATTTGAGGATTATTTTTTACAGGTATAATTGTGATCAATATTTTTTTTAATAAATATTCTTGTTATGTCGAGAGGCGTCTACAGCTGCATTTAAAATGACAGATTTGATAAAACAAAAAAATCAAATAAAAGATATTTGATGAAACAAAAAAATCAAATAAAAGAGATTTGATGAAACAAAAGATTCAAATAAAAAAAAATTGATGAAACAAAAAGAACAAATCAATCAATAAATAATAAAAAAAATTCAAATATTTGCATAAACTAAAAGAACAAATAAATAAATAAATAATATTTTTGATCGCAAACAGAAATCAAAGATTTGATCACAAAAATAAATCAATCAAAAAAGAAAATTAGAGAATGATAACTCTTGACGTATTTTATATATATTAATATTTAATATATATATGCTAGTCTTACTTTTAAAAATAGAATCGATAGAACATGATTTTCTATTTAGCATTAAAATATGTGTATAACTGTAGCGATAATTTTCTTCTGAAAACTGAAGGTTCCATTTTAAAGGCAAAGGCCCTAAGTTCTCTGTTATACATTTCATACTAACTAATGTTGTCAAGATAATCGTCACAAAAGTAATCTCAAGAGCAGGAAAAATATAATAGACAAACACATTTAAACTGCCAAATGAAAGTAAATTTCATTTTACAATTCAGAATCTCCATGTGAAGAAACAAATAAGGATCTAACGCTAGGTATTACACATAGAAATGATGGGAATGCCTGTTTTTGCTGATTAGGATGACATCGAGTACTGTCAATTGGGAACGATCACCATAGTGGTGCGACATAAAGGAATTCACAACTAATATTGACGAGATATATAAAGTAAGTTACATATAATGGATTCCTTTTTATTTCAGCTATTCTGGCATACATGTCTAGATGCACGTATTTATTCCACAAAAAATCACTGAAACAATGGCAGTGACTTACCTCAAGATTTTGCACATTTTGAGTCATGCTTTTTCCCCAACAAACACTCTATCTGCGCCAAAATGGGAGCTTGGAAACCACCAAAGGATAAATGAAGGGGATTTGTCAGATGCAAAGCCATGAATGCAAAATAGACAAGGCACATTAACTGTTTGACAAAATCCCTCAAAGAAATGCCATCGTTGCAAGGGTATGCCCAAAAATGAATTGTTGAAACTTTCAAATTAAATTCACTCGATAGGTGTAACGCCACATTCTACAAACTTTTACCCTCTTCCACACGATTGCGAAATCTTTTCCCATCCACCAGTGCAAAGTCCGTATGCCACTCCTTCTACTTAGGCTCTTTTTTTCATAAATAAGACCTATAGTTCAAACTCCTTTATTTTATTTTATTTTATTTGCAATCATTACCCATGCCTTATTAATGACGAAACCCATCGCCCATGCATTGCGCGATTCTTCCAAATTTAATGCTTTGTATATACTTATGGATATTTGATAAAAATAATATTTCCCAATATTAACGATAATAATAGCAAGTATATTAGGTAATGCTAACATCAAGAATATTTTCAATAATAATAAAATACTTAGTCACATGGCACAATTTAATTTAATGTATTGAATCACTTTTGTGTGGATAAATATAAATCTTATGAACATATAAAATATTAAGGATTCATATAATCAAGGACATTCAATTTATGTATTGTGGAAAATATATTTTTCATGGCATCAATGATATTATTCCACCTTTTGTATAGAGCTAAGTATCCTATTATCTCATTTAATTATCTTGTTCACTATTATTAGTCCCTTGTCTTATAGGCAGAAGAGACTAATGTTTTCAGCTAAATGTTGCCTATTTTTTGGTATAATATTTATTTATTAATTTATTAAAAGCAAATTGTTGATTTTTTTTGCAATTTTCTCATTAGCTACTGGTATTTTTGATGTGGTTTTGTCATTTTGTAATTTATTTATTTAATTATAGTAGCGAACTTTGCTATTGGAAATATTTCATGAGTTTTTTGGTATAGTCCTATCTTCGCAGCCACTGTTTTTGGCAACGTATATATATCGCTATGTTGATGTTTTGGAGATTAATTTATTAAAAGTAAATTATTGATTTTTTTGCAATTTTCTCATTAGTTAAGTGATATTTTCATCGTGGTTTTTTCATTTTGTAATTTATTTAATTATTTTAACAAACTTTGGAATTGGGAATATTTCATGAGTTTTTTGGTGTAGTTGTGTCTTCGCAGCCATTGTCGCTGGTGACGCGTGGCATTTTAAGCAATACATTTGCATTTACTATTTGCGAATTTCATTTCTGCAGAATGTTGCTTATTACAATGGTGAATTGGAAATCATGCGGGTAAAATATATATATCGCCAATGTTTTGGCGATTAATTTATTAAAAGAAAATTATTGATTTTTTTGCAATTTTCTCATTGGTTGTTGGTATTTTCATCGTAGTTTTGTCATTTTGTAATTTATTTATTTATTATAACAAACTTTTCCATTGAAAATATTTCATGAGCTTTTTGGTATAGTCGTGTCTTGGCACCTACTGTTTCTCGCAGCGTGTGGCATTTTAGGCAGTACATTTGCATTTACTATTTGTGAATTTTCATTTATTGTGAGTAGACTGAAGTACAGGCGTCATTAGTAGCTTACGGTGTGAAGTTTTAAGTATGTCGAGCAAAGTATTATTTGTGTTGTTTGTTCATTTGCTCAGGTTGTTTGATAAGGTTGAAATTTGTGTCTGTTGAGAGGGTTTACATCTACCGTGTTGGAAACGACAGAGGTGGCGTTTGTAAGTTCCTATATCTTTTACACTTTCATTTTTCATTTGTTCGAATTGTTTGATGAGGGTGAAATCGATGCCTTTTGAGAGGGTTTATGTCTAGCATTTTAGAATTGAAAAATGAGGCACTTGTAAGTTCTTATATCTTTTACAATGTCGTTTTACAGTTTTTTGCATCTCTACATTTTATGCGTTAATGCCTATTGTTTGTTATTTTTGAGTGCATATATGGGAACTAGTCTTTGTTGTTGAGTTAAAGACTTAACACTATAATTCATTAGTGTTGACTTATGTGTTAGTCATGATTAAGAATGAAACTAATATTTTCTCTGCACACATGCATGTCAAGTGCACTTGTATTTATTAAATGAAAATAAAAATCAAGTCTAAGTAAGTGGAAAATGTCTGGATATATTTTCATTTTATGGGTTAATGTCTATTGTTTGTTGTTGTGTGCATTTTATGTGTTAAGGTCTATTCTTCACTATCATTGACTGTTTTTATGGGTTAGTGTCTATTGTTGAGTTAAAGACTTAACACCGTAATTCATTAATTTCAATTTTTCTACTGGTCATGGTTAAGAATGGAAGTAATCGTTTCTTTGCAGGCATGCATGTCAGCTGCACTTGAATCTATTGGATGAAAATGAGAATTGTTCGTATTATTTGCTATGGAAGTTTTAAGTCTGTTGAGCAAAGTATTATTTGTGTTTTTTGTTCATTTGCTTAGGTTGTTTGTGTTGTTTACTCGTTTGCTCAAATTGTTTGAAGAGGGTGAAATTTGTGCCTATTGAGAGGGTTTATGTCTATCGTGTTGGAAACGAGAAACGAGGCATTTGTAAGTTTGTATGTGTTTTAGAGTGTCGTTTTATAGTTTTTTACATCTTTGCATTTTGTGGGTTAATGTCTATTGTTTGTTGTTCTCTACATTTTATGGGTTAATGCCTACTCTTCCCTATTTTTGAGTAGTTTTGTGTTGACTTAAAGAGAAAATTAAATAAATTAAATTGATAGTTGCACTTGTCCATTTCACTCAACTCAAATTAACACACTATAGTGGTAGCAAATTTGTTTTAACTTATCAATAAAAAAATTGTACATACAAGTTTGATTCTATATCTCAAAAACAATTTCACTTTATCCAACTAAATCTTCTATGCCCTGTATGATGTGCTTCTTCATTTTTATTCCTTTGTTTACCTACCCTATATCGCTACCAACAACTATGTGACATCTTTAATGTCATTTATTCCCTTAATTCTATCACACGACTTTCTACATTTGATTTGTAACCTGTCCAAACCTTTGGTGTGATCGATATGCGATCATTTGTCTTTTCTCTTGGTTGACTATCTTTTTAATGACATTGTCCTTCTATTCTCTCTAAAATTGTTTTGTTGATTGATCTTACTTGCAACCCAATGGTCACACACACTATGCATTAGTTCTTTTTATCCTTTCAATTTTCCCCTAGTTCAGAAACATGTGATTTCTACCTCTTTTCATCTATTTTTTGTAGTCTCCTCTCACCATGGTAAAAATTGGATTTGAAGGAATATTGGCATTTCTGCTTGTTGCGCCCAATTCCTTCTCTTTATTAAATTTTTCTTAGGTAATTCTCTATGCAACCTATCTTTTTCCATTTGTTGTTTCAAATGTTTAAATAGTTCAATATGGGTGCCAGTACTAATAGAATATGAATGGTCTCTCTTTTCTAATTCAAATGACCCCCCTTCCTACTAGAAAATGACAAAACATAAGCTCTTCAAAATACACACTAATTGAATAATCATATTTTCCAAATGAGTTGACACCCAATATAATACAATGAATAAAAATGAGTGAAATCTATTATTTAATCTGTCAATGAAAATAGCTATCAAGTTGGTCCCATGTATTTTTTCTTGGAAAGATATTGACTCCAATCAGAAAAAATGAATCGCACAACCAACTACCCCAATCATGGTTCTTTTTATTTCGGTTTGATTTTATAACTCTGGAATGGATTGATAAATTCTTTTGGTCACCCATTCCATCATTGATCTTTCTTGTTCTGTCTCTTCATTTTTAAGATGGTCCTACATCAATCAATATCCATGATTTACCATCAATGTTGACATCAACACTCCACCATTTTTAGTTTGCATTTGATAGTTCAACTTCAAGCACCTTGTTCTCAAGAATACAAACTACTTTTTCAATAAATTTGTCCATTAAATGAAAGTGAAAATTAAGTCTGCATAAGTCCAAAATTTCTGGGTATAAAATCAATTCATCAATTTGTAAAGTGGATTATAATTTGTGTTGTTTATTTATTTTCTCCCATTGTTTATTCATTTGTGTTTTTTACAGTCTCGTTTTATAGTTTTTTATATCTCTTTTTATGGGTTAATGTCTATTGTTTGTTGTTCTATGCATTTTGAACGCTTTTATGGGTTAGTTTATGTTTTTGAGTTAAGGACTTAACACCATGATTCGTTAACATTGACTTCTGTGTTGGTCATGATTAAGAATGGAACTAATCTTTTCTACGCACACATGCATGGCAGCTGCACTTCAATCTATTAAATGAAAATGAAAATTATGTCTAAATAGGTGCAAAATGCCTTGGTATAAAATTAGTTTGTTGATTGTCAATGTTTTGTTTGTGTTGGAAATATTACATGGGTTTTTAATGTTCTTTGATATACAAATTGTATTTGTCAACACACGCCTTTCTAATGAGGATATTTAGCATTTGTTAATGCCTAATTTTCATTGATTAATGGATTGTGGTGTCAAGTTTTAAGGCTATCAAGAGGCACATATTTGACCCTCATCAATCAATCTGTCAAAAAAGGACACATGCTGTGAGGCCCAACTTGGTTTATAAATTGTGTGACACCTTGATTTATGTTCAATTATTCTTTTTTGGTGAATAAATTGATGATTTAATCTGATTCCATGTTTAATATTTTGATTTTCTTACATATGAACTCGTTTAAATGATTATTGTGATAAATTCTCTTTAGTAAATGAAAATGGGAAAACTGTTAAGAATGAATGTGAGCAAATAATATTTAGATTCTTGAACAAGTATTATATGAAGAATACACTTAGATCGATATGAGCTAAGGAATTTTGTGTACCTAACATTGGTTTGAATCTTGCTAATAACTTTCATGTTACTTGGAAAATGATAATAGTTAGGAACAAAGCGGGACTTTGGGAAGACCAGGAAGAAGTTTCTAGAAGGATCACTAGCCAAGCACCATCAGGGTAAGTTTAAAGGGTGACTCTAATCAATGAGGGGTATACCTAAGGTAGGATAATTTGAGGAAAAATTATATAAATTAGATATCAAGTTGCATGATGAATTTTATTAGAGGAAGGAGTGTCCAAGAGTAAATTTAGTAGTGTAAATAAATTATTTAGCTAAGGTTAGGTTTTCATTATTATTTCATGCATGCTCAAAGTTTCCATCTTTCATAGGGAAAGGAAATGAATATATATGTGTATTATGATTTACTAACTATTGAATTTGATCTTATTGATATTTTGAACATGTATTTATTATATTTGTAACCTAACATGTATTTGGAAAAATACATGTGAGAGTAATGTCAAACGTAAAAAAAGAGAAATATCTAGACCCAAGTTAAATATTTATCTTTTGGAGTTTAAATTTTGACCCTATGACCTAGGTGGTAGTTAGGATTTTGTGTAAGCTTTAATTGTGTTTAAGGTTTTAATGATTGGTAGTTTAGTGTAAGCATGTTTTGTGGTGCTTTATTGAATTAAATCAAGTGATTAAGGGTGTAAGTACAATTAGGGTTTTAAAATCTTGAGTTAGGTTTTGAATTTTGAATTGGCCTTTTAAGTAGTTTTTTAGGGTGTTGTTTGGTCAATTTTATTGATATTAATGCAAAAATAGGCCCCTAGGGCCTATACCTATGGAAGGGGAACCCTTTGGACATGTGACTTTGTCCTTGGAGCATGATATGACCCTTCAAAAGTCCACTTGAAAGAGAGTGACGAATTTGAGTCCGTGGGAGTTGGCAGAAGTGACTTGTCACTCTCCCACCACACTCCCCAAAGTTCATTAATGAACTTGGGAAGAGCATCAAGAATTTCACATGTGTGAAGTCACCTTGTAAGGGATGTTGGGTAGAGTGTCATTGTACATTCCCCATCTCCCCAAAAGTCTCACACATGTGTGAGAACTTGTGGGAATATGTGTTGAAAGATCGAATGAGAGAGTAACACGTGTCTTTCTCTCATTCAAGTGAATTCAAGTTGAATTCCTATATACTTGGTTGGAAAAAAAGGAAATGGATGTTACCCACTTCTAATTTTGGAGAAATTTTCTTTGAATTTGAAGTTTGGGAAAGAAGAGAAGAAAAGTTGGAAGAGAAGCAAAGAGCTCTCTCAAGTGAAGGAGGTGTTCAAAGGGAAAAATTTGTGGAGATAAGTTATTTTCTCATTTATATCAATTTGTTGAGTAGAAAAAATGTTGTTGAGTTATTTTGTTATGGATTTAAAAACAAGTGGAGAATAGCCCAAGTTTTTGTGTATGTGAATTTAGAGTTTTTTTGGTGAATGGGTTAATAGAAAATTGTAGATAAACTATTCTTTTAATCGTCCTACCAAAATCATTGGTAGTTTTATGTTTCTAGCTCGGGGCTATGGATAGAACCCAAGAGGCTTCATGATGCCATTATCGTAGGGTGGAGAGAAAACCCTAATTACTTGTGTGTCATTCTTGTATTTTCAAATGTTGGTTACAATATGAAATAGCTAGTATTATGTTGTAAAGTGAGAGAACGAAAAGAGCAAATTGTGTCTATTGGTATACCTTTTTAAAGTCTCATGTTTATATTCTAAAAAAAAGGAATGAAACAATTTCTTATTCAATGATGTGATATATGTTTCCAAATATTGTTTTGTAAATGGAAGGGTAATGGAGTCAAAGATATTTTTTTAAAGTCCTCATATTATATAACATAGATTGTGAAAAGATGTTGAGACTCTAACCTTGTATCTCTTCTCATGGTTATGCTTGTAGTAGAAATATTTCTAGGTTGTGGCAAAAAAATTAGACAATGATATTAGTTTTGTTAGAGAAAATTATATTTAAATGAATATTGCGTCTCCTTTTGTATTCAATGAAAGAATGATTTTTATTTAACCTTACAAGGAAAGTTGTATTATTGTGAAGTTAATGTGTGTGTTGAATATGGTTAATGATACCCTTCAACTATTATTAACAATAAAAGTTTTCATGTGAGATTTAGTTTTCTCCATTAATTTCTAAATTATTAAGAACCATTTAATTGTATAAGTCATTGAATATAAATAAAGATAATAATATTTGTAACTTTCTCAATAGTTTTTAAACTACAAATATTTGAGAGTTATAGTAGAACATATTTGAAGCAAGTTTAGTATATATATAATTATATTTCTTTTGAAGAGTAAGAGATATGCCCTTTTAGTTGATGAATAAAATATTGTTTTAGAAGTTCTTTCTTTTAAGACAACCAATATATTGGTATAATATGTTTATTTTGGATAAATGGAAAAATCAATTGTTGAGGTTGTAAAGAGATTTACTTTATGAGCTAAAGGGGCTCTATAATGAATGGTTTGTAAGTCACAACACTTGTTGAAGGTTTTGCAAATGGGTTTGCAAGCTAAGTGGACTTAACCTTGGGGAAAACCCTTTGGTTAAGCACGCTTGAGCTAGAGCACTACTAGGATGGGTGACCTCCCGGGGAGGCCCAATGCTTCACCTCTATGAGCATCACCTGGATGCAATGAGTGCTAAGTGGACCATTCATTATCATGAGAGATGGGTTCTTGTGAACCACTACCCATGAAACATGGGTCAATGAGTTTGACTTGAAAACTACATGGTTGAATCTTGATAGCAATATCATAATTTGACACATTGTGGAAAATACCTCCTACTTATCAATTGATGAGGTAAAGGAGCTCTATAATGAATGGTTCATAAGGTACAACACTTGTTGAAGGTTTTGCAAATGGGGTTGCAAGCTAAGTGGGCTTAACCTTGGGGAAAACTTTGTGGTTAAGCGCACTTGAGCTGGAGCACTATTGGGATGGGTGACCTCCCGAGAAGGCCCACTACTTCACCTTTGTGAGCATCACCTAGATACAATGAGTGCTAAGTGGACCATTCATTATCATGAGAGATGGGTTCTTGTGAACCACTACTCATGAAACATGGTTCAATGAGTTTGACTCGAAAACCACACGGTTAAATCCTGATAGCAATATCATAATATTTACTTTCTAAAGTTGTAAAATATTGTGACAAGTAGGTTCAGAGCTCTAGGGAAGGTGAAAGGTCGACCCCCTGCCATTTTTTCCTCTTGGAGCTTTGCATCTGTGGCTTCGACCTAGTTTGGTGTTCTTTGTATCCTTTATCTCTCTTTGTTCTTTTTAATTCATTGGTACCACTTGGTGTTTATTGTTTGAATTTTAAAATTTAGTTGGATTTTGAATTTGAACTGGTTATACCTCAATACCTACCAACCCCTTTTGTGTGTTCTTACATGCAAATTAGTGCCCTGTACCTACCCTTTTAGTGACGGCACTAGCCATTCACTCTCGAGCCCTACGAGCTCATGGGAGATGACGTTAACAAACCTGATGGGACAAGAGCAAAATTTGAAGTGAATGATGGTAATGTTAATATTGGAAAGGCCTTGGCCAAATCTTTCTCATACATAGATGCACTAGTAGCAGAAGACAAAGGAGAAGAGTGCCCCAAGTCCGTGGAGTTCGTTGTTGAACATGGAACCCAACTAGCCAAAACTCAAGCCATGGGAGGTGGCGGAATTTTGGAACCTGGAGCAAGTGGTGGTGGAGTCGAAGGTATTTTTGAAGCTGGAGACAGGAGAGATGCAAACAACAGTAAGACCTCTCCTCCCGTGAATACACTCTTCCTAGTCCTGAATGATGATATGAAAGCGACTATTAAGTCTAAGGAAAATATATTGAAGAATGTGGCTATTTTATTTGTTTGTATGGATACTGATTCTCTGCCATCTCATAAGTTTTTTGACAATTGGATTGCCACTATATGGGGTAAGAAACTACTTTATGTTTAGTTTTCTAGAATGGTTCAGAAAGGTTTGTGTGTTATCTTTTTTAAAAACCACAGTATGCAAGAGAGAACCATTAAGAAAGAATTATGGAATGTGGGCAATTCACTATTTAGCACTTTGGCTTGGTCTCCCAATGATGACCTTGAAAAAATTTCTGCTAGGTCCATCCCTAAGTGGCTAGAAACTAGGAGGGTTCCTCCTCCTCTATGGAAATTTATTCCCAATATATTGAAGCCTATTGGGAATGTATTGCAAGTTGAGGAATCACGAGTGACTCTCCCTCACCTTAATGAGAGAGTGTTAATATCCTTGTCCCCTGAAGCTGTGATTCCTGATAAAATTTCTATTGGGTTGGATGATAGAAATATAGTCACTACTAAATTTGACACCATTTTCCGACGGACGTTCATCGGTTGTTCGACAAATCTTTGTCGAAAAAGCGACGAAATGATGAAAAAAAATTTGTCTCTATTTTTTCATCGCAAACCCGACGACGAATTAAACATCAAAATAATGGCACTAATTCGTCGGTTGTCAGCATCATAAAATGACTCAGATGTTCGTCGAAATATCGACAAAAACTTTGTGTATCCACCAACGAATTACAACCAAAATGCAATTGCAATGGCTCTTCCGAAGCGTCGAAAGAACACTAGAAGTTCATCGCCATTTCGACGAAATGGGTAAGTATTTATGATGAAGCCTTCGTCTCAGCTAAGCAACTTCGTCAGACCTTTTATGTGATTCGTCGGTTGCATTCATCGAAATTGTGACAAAATGGGCAAGGAGTTACGACGAAGCCTTCGTCGCAGCTAAGCAACTTCGTCAAACCTTTTCTATTATTCATTGGTGGACTTCGTCGAAATTGCGATGAAATGGACAAGGAGTTACGACGAAGCCTTCGTCGCAGCTATAGCAACTTCATCTGACCTTTTCAGTGATTTGTCAGTTGTGTTCGTCGAAATTTCGACGAAACAATGCAATTTAAAAAAAAAATATTCGTTGAAATGTACCATCGGTGAGAGATCAATCAAGTCGCGTCCCTTCATATTCAAATCTTGGGAAATTATTTTATTCAGTCATTTTCCATGTTTATTAGACACCCGCTGAGACGTCATGTAGTTTCGCCGACACCTTGAGTCTCTTCGACAGTCAATATTACATATCGCTTTGGTGTCACACAGTCTCATCGATATTCTGAGTCTCATTGATAGCCAATAGATCATATGTCGCTATGGTGTCATGCAGTCATACCGACATTCTAAGTCTGCCCGAGAATTATTCCTTCAGTCTTAAGTGTATCGCTACGATTCTCACCAATGATAACTTATCGTTGCGACTTTGGGGGTCGCCGGGACTTTCCCTCGACTACTTGTATCTTGCCGAGAACCTTCCTTCAGAAATTCTGATCGCCGAAACAAAATGTTTCTCCTACCGATAAAGCTATATTCGGTTTGACTTCCATATCTCTCTCCGATGATGCCAATTTTGTCGATGAATCTTGTTATCGACAAGACAATGAATATCGCCAAGTCCTATTACCGATATAATTCCTCTATAGCGATATGATGGGTCGACAAGACTTCCTCAAACTCACCCTGATGGTACTATACTACCGACGGGACCCACTTTTTTGGGAAACTTATTGACAATATTGCAGATTCCTTTTTGATGCTCCAAAATTGCACCATGATTGGTAAGACACAAATAAGCCCGTTATGACTTACACCGATGACTTAGGTCTCACCAACAATCATTTTGTGCTTCATTGGTATAACACACATGTGCTCGTTATGACTTATATCGATGAAAATTTTCTCGCCGATAGGATCCTTTGGTCACTGAGACAATGAACTGCGTCCTGCCAATATGTGTCTTCAGATGAAATCATATCAGTATATGACATTCCTGAACTCTTTCCAATAGACTACAAAAAATATATGTTAATATAAAATGCTTTATGGATCAGGGAGACACTCACCATCTCTTGCCAATATGAATTATACATTGAAAACTCAGGGTTAGATGAATTCTATGGGATCACATGACAGAATATAGGAAAAAATGTTATGAAGAGAGGATTCTTGTGCTTATGGTATGGGAATTTTTGGGAACTAATGAGTATGTGTAGCCATGAAATTTTCAAAATTTTACAGTTCTAATAGTGGCTCCGTCTGGGGATGAATGATTGTGAGATCATTGCAAGGATCTAGATTTCTGGGTGAGCAGACCAAACTCAAGGTGATGGACCAGTGAGCAAGATGGAATGAATGGAAATGGAGATGAACATGACCCTATACTACTGTACATGGAAAGATTTATTTTAAAAGAAGGAATATCAGGATTGTCCATGTACTGGAAATTCCTGTTCCTTTTATTTCCTAAACTAATGTGCATGGAATAGAAATTTTTGAGAGGATTGTCAAGAGTCGTCCATGCACTGGCAACCCTTAATCCTCTGTATTCCCTTGGAAACAAAATCAAATTTGATTTCTGTAAATGATGGCTCAATGCCACCCAAAAGAAAGGCCCATACTTTCCTCTGTCAAACTCTTGGTTTTTCTTTGAATTCATCAGATTCTTCTTGAAGACATTCATGCAATCTTCCCTATCACTATTATTGAAATTTCTCAGAGAATCATCATGCTCAGCTTGGCCCAAATTCCCTTCACCATTCTGTAGTTCATATTCTCCATCTTCTTATGTATAATGTACTTATATTCAGATTTGAATTCGAGACCAATTGTCATTGCACATTCCATTTTACTTGCACAGAGTATTCTATAAGCAATATATTGATAATGCCAAATGATTTATGGTGTTGTACAACTCTACCTATCATCACAGTTATCTTGTTCCCCCCGAGAGAATCCTGCAAAGACAAGTTTACAATACCAAGTCAAATAATATGAAAAAGACTTACTTCCATACAAATTAAATGATTATTTTCACAATGGAAATTGTCTAATTACAACAACAATTCAATGAAAGGTTATCCATGCTTCATAAGAGATGACTGATCATACATACAGACTGCAAGATGCATAGAAAAAGCATTACACTTGAGAACAACCAAGGGCTAACAAGGGAAGGAGTTAAGAAATGTCTGGATTGAAGAGAAAATGTGTAGGGAAAATGTTGAGTAGTGTCAAGAGAATAGAGCTTGTAGAACATATTCTTGACCTAATCAAGTTCTTGAACAACTTAAACAAAATTAAAATACTAACACATACATGAGACATGTAATGAACTTCCAATATCTGCTATCTTTTTCTTTTTTTTGTATTGAAAATAGTTTAAGGTCCATTACATATCATGAAAATGCCTATCCGGCATTAGGATCAGTGCAATATCAAAGAATTTCCATAATAGGAAATATACCGTATCAGTACTTTACACAGCAAGAAAGAAACCAAAAAGCACCAGTTGTTTTCAAAACCAGCATAGATAATACAAATTTTTGTTAATAGAACCACAGGTTGCTACTATTCAAATCAGCGTAAACAATACATAGTGTTGATTACATTATCCTCATTGCTAACTTCTTCAATATCAAGGTTTTCCATTGTTTCTCCTTGGGGGTCCAACTGTTGGGGGCCGCGTTGTCTTTCTGGGCTTGCAGCTTCATCAGTTGCTCTCTAGAGCTCATCAAATGCCTACTGGAACAACATGGTCTCTTCCAAGCTCAGCCTATAGGCAGGTCCACTTCTCAGATCCTCTCTGGTATTGTTAGCAACACCTTCAGTTATTGACTTCAAGAAATTCTCCATTGAGATCTCCACAAGAGTTGAAACCTGCAGAGCAACAGAGTAGAGAGTGAGTCTCTTTCAAGACTCAGTAAGTACCCTCTTGATACCCTTAAATTTATCATCGTTTCTCGCCTTCCACAAATACCACATGATCTCATTGGATAATAAATACCAAAATAGCTTACAATAAAACTTGAGCTTGAAATTACAAAACAAAATATCATGCCAATTAATTTTACCATTGCTATTCCAGACCTTCAGCTTATGGAAGAATAAGTACCAAAATTCCTGAGCATAAAAACATTCAAAAAGAATATGTTTGATAGTTTCTGGAGTCCTGCAGATACTGCAGATTTCAACACTTTCATGGTTAGATTTATAGGGATCTATCTTTTTCATTAATGCAGAGGTAGGTAAAGGAGAAATAATTATAATTGTAACACTATTCATAGTCCAGTAAATTATGTCCGTAATTTGTGTTCAATGGACCTCAGTTTTATCATTATACTGCCCATCTAATACCATATTTTAATCCAAGGTTCAACTATCTCAGATCTAAAGAAACACCTTCAATTAACCATTTAAAGTACTATAAAATAAGGTAAGACTTTTACTTGAGAAAGATTGGGTACACTTGTAGGATTAAAGTTCTCGCAATCATCAGGATTTATTGGCACACAGACACAACACACATATAAGTAATGGATGACTACAAGTTAGTGAAATGGTCCTTAATATGTGAGTGGTCTGCAAATTGATTGGTAGAAAATAAGGTTACAAACAGATCTACATGAAAAATTATGAGGACAATCTACTGTAATCATCAAAATAGATGAAAAGCGCAAAGGAAAGAGTTGAGCTACATCTCTATAGCCTAAAAAAAACACATGCAAGAAACATAAAAAAAGAACAAACTAGTTTTTGGATGAATACAAAATGGTGTCTTGACAAGTGATTCATATGCTTTCACACGACCAGGACATTAAGAAGATTTTAGTCTTCCTCTGTGAAATTAACTACTTACAAAATAATCCCAGGAAACCAATATTATATACCTCCATGTCTAGCTGAGGGTAGGTATAAGAGAAAAAAATTTCTTCAATGCAATGTCAAAAAATATCAATGTGTGTGTAGGTTTGCATTACTCAAAATATCATTTCACTGCCTAAGGAAAAATACCAAAGTGATGTTTTAAATTTCAATCTTCACATAGGCTCCCTTATTGCTACACATGCATATACAAGCATTATTTGGGCTCTAAACTATTCAAATATTAAGGATTTAATTAGCTATAAGATGGAAAGTTGTTGTTTAGACATAATCCATCATCTTTTTACCTATCTTTATTCACTCCTAGCGCTTCAGATAAATTTGTGTAAATGAGACAAAATGTGAATCTTTTATGACAAAGAAAATTATTAAGAGGGAGAGAATGTTTGAATGTATAGCAAAAGTATAACATTTTTGATCATTATAACAATGAAATGAATCTTAAGTTTGAAGCATTAATATCATTTACAACATTTATGATCAAGAATGAATGTAAGAGTAGAAAACTTTTGCATACCCGAGATGGTAAAAAATTTCATGGTTAAGTCAAGCTCCCATGAACAACAAGATCCAAATATCAGTGTATCTATCTCAATCGAGCCTCTAAACCCTTCCATTGTGAATTTTACCGCACTAACTTGTTATGCACAAAGTCAAATTTAAGAGTTATGTCACCACTAAAAATAGAAGAAATAGAGCTTTGAAACCAAATCCACACACAACACAATGTGGTATTCATACAAAGCCATACAAACAAACTAAACTCAGAACATTGGAATGGAAACAACTTCAAATTATGATGTAGATCATGGATTCAGGGTATAAAGAATCATTTTTCTGCCACCATAGTGAAAAGTTAGCACTTTCTTTCATCTTTGCATATTGGTTTGATGCTTCAAACGATGCATTTCTTATATTGAAAAGTGCACTACCTTATTGAGCTTCTCTTTGTTTCGAGAATAGTTTAATATTCTCTACTTAACAGGGCCAACCACGTGATGGTGGAAGCTCATTTGGCCCCTCCCCACCCCCCTCACATCACTCTCAATTCCCCATACCCAATCATATAACACTAATCATTCATTCATCCATTAATAACATATAACATTCATTCATCCATTAATAACATATAACATTCATTCATTAACATATAACATTCATTAATTAACGTATAATATTCATTCTTTCGGTTTTTACATATCAAATATGGTTGTCATGATATGATTACAATCTTTTTTTGTTTTCTTTTAAAGCTACAAAAAATCTGAAGTGGAGTATCATTTTCTAAATCAATATTTGTCCCCTTTAGTTGTTCTTCCCTCTTCTCATTGATCTAATGTCATGAGTGCTCCATGATGGACACGGCGCAAGGGGTCTGTTCTACAAATAAAGAAAGAAATATTTAGAAATTGATATGTTTATTATTATTGTTACAAGTATTTTTATTAATTAAAGAACATTAGAGTGGTTCTCTTTACTTGATGGGTCCACATCATGTTCATGAACATCTGTTATAGACTCATGCTCAACATGTTGAACACCCTCTAAATCTTGATCTACAGTTGAAACATGAAAGGTTGCATTAATTAATACACCAATTGAAATTAAATATGTTTAAAAGAACATGAGAGTGGTCCTCTTTACCTAATGGGGCCTGACCACATCATGTTCCACAATCTTCTCTAACGCGATCATGCTCAACCGCGTTGATCACGGCTCTACATCTTTGTAAAGTTGAAACATGAAGGTTATATTAATTAATACACCAATTGCAAATAAATATGTTTAAAAGAACTTTAGATTGGTCCTCTTTACCTGGTGGGGCCACATCATGTTCATGATCTTCTCTAGCATGATCATGCTCAACATGTTGATCATGCTCTATATGCTCTAAAGTACCGGGATGCACACCATGACCTTCATCTGCAGGTTGTGCTCCACCCTCACTAGGCTGCATTCCAATGTCATGTGCAGTATTATCATTGCTTGAATGTTTAAAACAAATAGGCATGTAATTACTTTATGGTGGAAATTAATATTGAATAGATTGCACAAGTATTCAATTTTAAATAAACTTTGTTGAGTTTATTTACTTGCGTGTCAGATGCAGTGGAAGATTTTATTTTCCCAGTCAAGAATCTTAGGTGTTCAGCCACGACTCCATAGCCTTGCTAGAAGGAAATCTTTAGGTCCTCTTAAATGGGAACTCTGTTGAATTGACCTACATTTTTGCATAAGATCATGAATTTTTCTTCTATGGTGTGATAAAACCAAAATTGTTTTCAATTTATTATTTGGATACTATATTTCATTTATTGATACTTACAATTCATGCGGCTAATTTCATATAACCACCAGAGCCAAGTTTGTGCTGCCCATGTTTTTCTAGTCTTTCCTTTGTTGCCTTCAATGTGTCGGGCAACCTATGAAAAGTTTGAAATACGTTAGATTATGTAAAAAGAAAGAGTAATCAGTATATAATTACATTTTTGATAGTAATTATGTATATACCTTCCTTGGCCCGGTGATGTCTTTCCTTTTTTCTTTTTAGCCTTCTCCTTTCCATTCGACGCCAGGTCCTTTCACTCCCTCTCCGAAATCATGGGGGGACACTCGTACTTTTTGTTCTTCTCTAAATGTGACCTATATTGGTCCCTCGCATACTTTAGATAGGTACCAGATTTCTTAAGGACCTTGGTTCGGTTGAATGTTTTATCATCGAAGAACACAACTAAACAGTTAATGAGCTCATCTTTTAAATCTTGATTTTGGGCATTCCACCGTGTACGTATGGTGGGCTCGAAGAGCTCCAATGTAATATCACTTAGATGTTTATAAAAAACATCATTTCCTGCAAAATGATCATGGGATCAATAGTCTAAAAAGCGATCAATAAGTAAATTTCAATTGGATTATATATAATAATAATTAAAACATTTTAAAATTACTGGGACCTTCTCTATCTTTATAGGAACGAAATCCTCAGTCACAACAAGTGTGACTGGCAATGTTCTCGTACTAGTACTACGCGAAGATCCAGGAAATACTGCTAAAACATCACCAGTACCAGTGGCCTCTGCATCCCCAGGTATATGTCCTAACGCATGTTCTGGTATGTATTTTCTGCTAGAGGGTGCGTTAATGGA